>CM024753.1:206807156-207110995 GCA_014218235.1 Colocasia esculenta
GGCTCTCCGCTCTCGCCAATAGACAACATATATAACAAACGATTTGCGCAATTAGAATTATGGTACCGAGAATATTCTCTGCGGCAACAGTATCTGAACTAAAATTTTGAACTCCAGGTGGGAACTTTGTTGCTGAAGCATTCTAAGGGGAATGTAGATATTAACATCGAGTAAGATACGAGGTGCAAATCAATAATAGCAACGTTGAGCCCTCGTGTTCTTTCTGAAGGTTCCATCACATGGCACCTGTCTATCTACCGCAAACCCCACGCCTCTACCCCCTCCCTGCCCCACCCCAACTGGTTCCACACCTAGGACTGTTCTCGGTTCGGTTCGATCCGGTTTAGATTTCTTTTTGAGAAAACCAAACTGAACCGAAATTATATTCAAACCGAACCGGTTCGGTTTAAGCCCAGGACCGCCCAACAGAAAGCAACGCGCTAGCCCACTGGGCTAGGTATTCTTCATGTTATATTATATTTAAATATATTTAATATATATTCGGTTCATTCGATTTCACTGTGCAAAATCGAACTGAACCATGGAACTTCTCAACTCGAACCGAACCGAACTAGCCGGTTCGGTTCGGTTCGGTTCGGTTTTTCGGATTGAACCATATTATGAACAGCCCTACCCACACCCCATGTTGGTGATGGAGAAAAAGGAAAGCACGGCCACAATGGTTACAAACTTTAGCTGCGGGTAGGTAGTGACAGGTCCCTTCCTCCCCTGTATGTGCACAGTTGCCCCGTAGCACGCACTGCTGGCGATCACTGGGGAATTGGTGAGAATCGGTTGCAGGGAGAGGTGGGGGGTTTGGGCAGATGGACAGGTCTCAAGTGAGGATTAGATATAGCCAGAGTTCCATCCTCGCTTGCATTTGGAGGATCAAAACTCCAACCAATTCATAGTCAGACTAGGTACCTTGGTGTGCCTGTTCTAACATGCCCAGAATATGCCCTTAGTTGAAGTCCTATACAATGCTATTTCACTTTCTTGACTTCACCTCACCATCCCAACTCTAGACTAATAATTTCTTGATATTGACGATGCAAAACATTAAGGGCATTGACCACTAAGACTTGGAATATCACGAGGACAGTGGCATTTGAATTTAGGACTTTCTGCTGTCCAAGGGAGGTAATAAACAATTTAGACACAACATGAAGGTGCAATAAAGAACATATTCAACTTACTTGTTTCAAGTTTTTTTAAATAAAATTCAAGTTTCAACCAATTATTCCATGTGAGCATCTCCGAGGCAGACTTGATCATTTAGTGCATTAGTCATCTTAAGGTTATGTATATTTATGCAACCGTTTAGAAGTTTAACCATAGATTACTCTTTGTTATGTAGTGTACCACTGAATGCAGGGAATAACAAGTCAAGAACTAAAAGGCACAACCAGGTGACTTGGTGACCAAGGAATACATGAAGGCTGGACAGAACCTAACCCTTTTCACCCATTAGAACAGAAGATCTAAGTAAAAGGTCTTTATGAACAGGTCAAGCTATAGCAGGGCTCACCTTCCAGATAAAAGCTACGGTGGGGTTCTTTTGACCCGAATTTCTCACCAGGTTTAATTGGAACCGGAAATCTAGCCTGAACTTGCTGCTACCTAGTCTGGCTGACGTTTACCAATCCATCCTGACCATCCTCTATTGAGGGGCAGTTAGATCGGCATACTTCTAATCCAAGGCCAGGTCAAGTGGTTATCTTTGGATGATGATGGAAACCTGGATTTGTCATTAACCCTGAGTGGCTGCAGGCAAGGGATCCCCAGGATACCAGTCATCTGTCCCAGGCAGAATAAAACTCAGGAACCCCAGTACATTAGTCAGTGAGTTATCCTGACTGTTCTGCCTTAGGGCCACCCCTCAAGCAGTTATGCTCATTGGACTTGTCATCATGCTCCACGTCTGACCTGATCTGCGCAGACCTGTTGCGGCGTACATATATGGATGACCAGTTCACCAATCACAAACTTAGTATGGGCAAGTTTGCCGTACCTTATTCATTGCATTCACAAAGATAGAAGAAAGAACAAACTTGTGCATGCAGTACTTGTATTCCTGGCTCCTAATGCAATCAATTTTCCCTTCCTCCAGCTGGGAAAAAAAAGGAGTTCAAAAGAAGCAGCAACCCAGAACAAAATAAAACAATCAGAAAGCAGGTGCCAGCAAGAAAGACCAAGCCTGAGTAGAGAATGCATCACAGCAGCAAGTTAACTGCGTTAAGAACAAGATTGATTAGCATCATCCTTTCTTTTTAATACAATTGCTTTAATCAACAACTTTGTTCTTGGTTCTGGTATCAATCCTTTTGACTGCATCTCAGTATAATATCTTTGAGCCTCATCCAGCTTTCCTTTACTATGAAGTCCATGGATCATAATCGTGTAAGATCGCTGGTCAGGACCCACTCCATTTCTCTCCATGTCTGTCCACACAGAGTGGACACCTGTCTGTTCATCCCACTTGACGTACAAGTTCAAGATCAAGTTATATGTGTCGCCATTAAGTTTACATCCATTCCTTTTCATTCTTGAAAGCATCACAGCAACTTCTTCAGGGTTCTTCATTGTTTTGAAGAAGTATGTGTAAGTCCTGGCATCCGGTGGGTAACCCTTCTCTTCCATCCTGTCAAGAAGTTCATAGGCTTTCTCCATTCTCCTGATCTTGCAAATATGCTTGATGAGAGTATTATAAGTTGCCAGATCTGGAAAGCATCCCCGTTCATTCATCTCCTCAAAAATTTCAAGAGCCCGTGGAATATTCTTCTTAAAACACAAGGCGTCAATAATACAATTACATAGTGTCACATCGGGATTAAAACCTTTCTCCCATATGGTAGCAAATAGCTTTACAGCAGTTGCCAATTTTCCAGCCTTCGCCAAAGAATTTATGAAAATCCCATATGTATATAGATCTGGCTTGCAATCCGAAGTAACTATGTCATTCCAAAATCTTTTGACCTCACGAAAGCTTCCCAACACACACCAACCATTAAGAATAATATTTCTGCTCTTAATAACAGGAGGGAACTCCTGTTGTTTCTGGATAAAGAGTGATTCTGCCTCCTCAACATGTTTATATCTACATAAGCCATCAAAAGTGTCTGGAATGAACTCAAGTCAAGTTCCAGACCGTGTTCCTTCCTCTTGTAAAATATTTCTATTGCTTCAGAGACCTTATGAGATGCTGCATATCTGTTCAACAGAATTGCGAATGTTCTCTCATTAACAATCGGATCACAACTCTTTAGAGGGATATTATCAAACATTTGCCGCATGAGATTAATCAGTTTCATTCTTCCAAGAATATCTAGCATTTCATTGTATGCTCGAGAGCCATGGGAATATCCTTGTTGACCAGAGGCCCAGTTGAAGAAAGACATAGCCAATTTCCAGTCAGAGCGATGTCTTCGAAGGATTTCCATAACTAGATCCTCAGTCACTGAGAAGCAAGTTTTGTTGAGAGTTGATTCTAACTCACAAATGTTTCTGTTAGACTTGAGAATCTTTTGGATCACAATAGCCTCTTTTAAAATGGAGTCATCCTTTGGCGCTGAAATATAGGCATTGATCCCAACTGTGTCTGAAACTTTAAATCTGAATTAGTGCCATCCAAACCAAATGTTCTTTGTGGCTCACATCTGTCCCCATGTAACCTCTGTTGAGATTGGTGAGCATCCACGTTATCCTGCACTATGCAGTCCACTTTTCTTGTCTGTGATAACTGATGACCGAGCTCCCCAAGAAAATCCATCAAATTTGAGCTAAGAGAAGAAAAGAGCCTCCACCCTAAATAACATACATCAGAAAAAGAAATAACAACTATCACCCAGAACAACACAGACATTTTGTGTGTATATACATATATGTTATATGTTTTAGTTGAGAAGTTGAAGAAAAGGGATTGAAAATGAAAACCACTTCACCAAAATATAAATCAGTGTAGACATTAAGAAAGTGAATGCCAGTGAAATGAGAAATGAAAATGTGAACTCTCCACAAGACAACAAGGTTCATACATGTCTTTTATAACTGAGGAAAGTCGTAGAAGATCCTCTATCTTAAAAAGAATAGACAGAGATTCACTAAGCATGTAAGCAACTAAATTACCAATAGTTCCAGAACTGGAATTAGTTCAAGGAACCAAAAAAGTTCAATATGGCAGTGGCAAAGAGACCAAAACCGGAAGTTATAGAAAAACCAATGAGAAGACAGCAGCAGTTGGCAGGGTTTATGAATATAAGTAAAGATCATCAGAAGCACATACCCTGACTGAATCATGAAATCCACATCACACACATTCTTTTACACTTGATGGTGTCCAATATCCACAAGACTACCGAGGGGTAACTAAGATTGGAAAAAGAAGGTTGATGATAAAACTTAGATAAACCAAGGTGACATTATCTGTGAGGATTATTGATAATCAGAAATAAGAATAGAATGATACCGCATAAATCACATGGTGCCTTTCTATCATCTACCAGGTTGAAAAACTTATCTTGATGTGCCCAAAATACACCAACACCAACAAGAATCCAGAGCTTCTCTTTTTCCATGAAACCTTCATTCACATAAGCAATTCCTCCTATGGGAGCTTTTTGGGGCCAATTTATGTGAATGTAGACATAATTGATCATTTTTCTAAGTTGTTTTAATGATAAGAAAGATAGAATTTGTACTCCAATTTGTCAAAATAATATGAAAGCTAGAATCTGTATTCCACTAAGGAGCCAAAATTCATATGTTTACCATAAATAAGCTGGTCAGACAATTTTGTTATCACTTGATATATCTCTTGAACGCATCTCTAAAAATTTAAAAAAACTGTTGGAAACAAAATCAAAGTGTGAGGGATGCGTGAATTCAAGGCTAGTTTTACCAGAGCAAACTGACAATAAATGTAGAACCCCCTGAATCACAAGAGGAAACCAGAAGCATACCTAGATCAGTTGAAGAACTTCTCCAAAGAGGTCTCTGCAAACTGATAAAAATGGAAACCGTCAAACATACTTCATAAACTACAGAAAAATAGCGAAAAAAATACCAAAAATGAAGTAAATAACATACCGTGCAAAAACAGCATTAACCCTCATCACAGTGATAGAAGGTTCGTTCTAGTCATCACCGTAGAGAAACAAATGTCCTTCAGAATTCAGATGCCCCAGCGAGGGTACATGAAAATATCATAATACTTGGTGATGCGGGAGGAAGCAGTGGGCTGACTGGGGGTGGGCGGACTTCGAAGAAGTGCGGACTGGGGTGCGCCCCCGGTGGGCCGGGTAGGGCCCAGCACGGGGCCGAGTCGGACTGGTGGTCGGCAGAGCCGCGGTGGTGTAAGCAAGCCAGGGCAAGCGCGGCTGGGCGATCCGGCGGCGGCAGCGCCGGAATGAGCAGTAGCAGTGGCAAGGAAGAAGGGAAGAGGGAAGAGCTTGAGAGAGAGGGAGATGGGAGAGTGCGCTGACGAAAGAGAAGGGAGGAGACAAGGAGAGAGAGAGAGAGTCGCGGCGGAGGTCGGCGGCGGTGGAACGCGCGGCCGCTGCTGGACGGCGGTCCTCGGACAAAACCCGCGTGCGAGGTTGTGAGAGGAACAGAAGAGGGAGGTTTGTGGACGGGCTTATGCTGACGTGGCCCAGACGCTTCAGGCCTATCAGAAGAGGACAGCCCAGCGTCTGGACGACTCTAGCCCAAAACGACATCCAAAACGGCGCACTCGGCCCAATTCCAACCCGGTGGCGAGGACCTGGGCTTTAGACGCAATCTTTTTGTCATCTCTTACAAACTCTATCACAAACTTTGAGGAATGAAGCCTTTTTTTAACATGAATTTTTATTTTTTACTTGGTTAAAAAAAAAACATCGTTGACATCAATTTGATTATCTATATAAAAACACGTTCACTAACACAATATTATGTCATATAATCGCACGAACATGTTATCTTATAGTATTTTTTTGGGCAAATTAATTAAGAGTCCTTAATAGATATTTGACTTATTTTTTAGTCCCTGACAGAACTGTAACTCATTACAGCAAGGTTCTCTCTTGTTACAGTACATGTTAATCATGTTACAGTAAGGACCTCCCTATTACAGTAAAGGACTTCTAATTATTTCCCCTATTTTTTTAACTATAAAAAAAAACCTCCTCAAATGCATATTTATCTTCATGGGGAGAAAGAATCCCACAAAAGGAGCTGTGATGTTGCTTTTTCAAGGTCATATCCGAATTAGTGTTGTAAAGTAAAAAAAAAATTATTGAACTTTTAGAGCCAGTTTGATATGCGGTTCGTAAAAGACCTACTCATGCGGATAAATAAAATTCTACTTTAATAATTCAAATATGTAATCCAGATGAAGCTACACTTGTTTCAGATAATCTTATAACAGCCTATTAATTACGAGGTTGAGTTATTTTATTAGGCCAATAAGTTTAGTGGGGAAAATAAATAAGTGAAAGCTTCAATGTTAAGCTACCTGAGTCTATGTATGTTAACTCATGGCTCTAAGTTAGTATTCGCACTGCCTTTACAAATATAATTTGAGAGAGTACGTCTTTTGCCATTTGTAACTTTTGTGGTGCACATATATGATAAATTCAGTCATGTCATTTCATCCTTTAACAAGAATAAAAAGCTATCGGATCTATGTGGTCGGTGAGCTCCACTTATTTTTAATGAGAATGTTTTTTTTTTAATTTTTTATGAGAAATGTTAGTTATCCAAATGACATGGTATAAATGTCGCACTGAAATCACCAAGAAGCTAACGATTGGGTCGTGTGAAAAATAATCACGTCAGAAGTCCAATAGTTAGCTTCGCCTTCACGTCCTTTCCCAGGCACGCTATCATGACTCACTGTAATACGTAAAGGCTTATTTTAATATCTCAACTTTATCTTTCCCACTCACACTTTTTTCGACCCTTGAGATCGAATTTTTTTTTTAAATAATTTGTAAATCTATGTTTACTTCCTAACCACCCACTCATATGTACATATTAAAGGTTATGAAAACGAAAAAAAAAATTATCATGCTCTACGTATCTTCATCTTCTACCATTGCATCTAGTCTTCCACCATGACACATCGTTTTTCTCGTGCCATCTACGGAAGAAGTTGAACGTCATACAAGACGAGTCGACATCTAAGTCTATCGTCATAGAGAAAGGGAAAGCATGGGATGTAATATTGTGGTCATGCAGTGTGGGTCTCATTTAGGTTTAATCTAATTATGGGCGTACATATGTTAATTATATATTATTGATTATCATAAAGTTTATTCCAGTTAATGTGATTAATTAAAAATTATATTATTGGGGATTTAAGAATTTTAAAAAGTATGGGTCTTTTAATTATGTGTAGAGATCAGGATGTCATTTCTATTTTTTTGATGGGTTAAAATAAAAAAAGACACCAAAAGACACAACACCGCTTCCTGGTTGTTTATTAAAAAAAAGGGGATTATGGTCCCCAAACCATACGAGACTTCTCTTCTCCGAAGACCCCATCATCTTGGATGCTGTTGGAGAACATCGTACTGGATTGGAAGATCACTTCCCATGGATCCAGGTTTGCTTCCGCTGTAGATTTATAGTATTTCGACATGGAGATCATTGAGCAACTCGTGTTATGGAATTTTAATCTCCCTATCAGGTTTTCACAATTGGTATCAGAGACTTAGATCCATGTTAAAACTATGAAATCGAGTTTTTTCGTTATGGAATATCTTGAGATGTGTTCTGTTCGTGCGGAGAAATAGACAGTACGATGATATTCTTTTCATTTCAGCGCCCAGAGGGTGTGATATTTCAAATACCTCTCCCGAGATTTGTACCACTATTTTTGCCACCCTCTAAAATAAGTAGGTCATTCTTTGACCCATTTATGATGCTATGCACAATGTCGCTACTGCCTTACATTTCAACAATGTTCGTTCAAATATTGTAAGCCAATCACGAAGAAAAGAGAGCAGCACAGTAGAGCTCGAAAGTATCCCTTAAAAAGGAGAGAAGCACAAAAGAGCTTTGAAATACCTCCCAATCGAAAAAATAATCAGGTCTGTTGACCATGAGAGAAATGACGATGTTGGAGAAATAATAATTAAGCCATAGAGTCCTAATGTAGATGCTATAAATATTGTAACTGTAAATAATCATGTAATATTTTGTAACTTATTTGTGATTGCATATAACTTATTTGTCACCATCTATAGCTCATTTGTGACCGTGTGTAATCTAACTTGCTAAACGATTTCATTGACTAAGGGTTTTATTAGACCAATCTTATCTCTCTTTTTAACTATAGGTCTTGTTGCCATCCGATCTAACAACAAATATTTCAAAAAATAAACATCAATCTTATCAATACAATCAAATCAAGATAACCAAAGGCCCAACTCTAAGTTATTCTAAATTTATGGGTTGATGAAGACTAGTTCAACTAATTGCATTCATCCATTTATAAGACCATCTCCTCTAAAAATAGGTGATCAAGCCTACATATAGAGCCGCTTTGGTAACCGGGTACCCCCTGCCCCGCTTCGAGCGTGGGGAGGCTCTGCCCCGGGTACCCCGGGGTACCGCGCTTACCCGGCCCGGGGTATACCCCCCCCCCCCTGTTGAGGTGGGGTGGAGGGGTTAATTTTTTTAAAAAAAAATCTGAAAAAATATCATAAAATTTTAAATATTCTGTTATTATATATCTCATATTTTTTAATTTTTTTACATAAAATAAGTGAAATCAAAATTATTAGTTGACTAAAAAATGAGGTACACAACTCCATTTCCCAAAATAAAACCACTCCTACACTGGGTTACCCTATCCTGGTAAAATGCTCTACCCTCAAACCAAAGCAGGCCGCGCATCAAAATCCACATCTTCCCGTCATTCCTGTGACTGCCTCTCATCATTTTCCACATGATTAGATGCCCCACCCACCAATTATGCAGTCAAAATTGCAAAGGGTCATGGTGGGCACCTCTAGTTTTCACTTCATGTGGGTCCAGTGAAGCCCCATGCCAACAAAGTGATTGGTGTTTATTGGGGTAACCGGTCACAATCTCTCAACTGTCATTAAAATTGAGAAGGGAATAAAGATGACATGGACCAAATTAATCATCTCAAGATTAGTTTGACCCAACATTAATTGGATTCAGACTCACTCCAAAAACCCAAAAATGGTCAGATCCCATGGTTGAGTTTGTTTGATGGCTGGTGTGGCCATAAAGATACTTATATGCTCTTGACAAAAGTTACTTGGACAAACCATCATGTTAATTTTCTATCCGCCAAATAAAGATTGTGTTTATTAATTTTCCTTGAAATTCTTTTATTGAGGCTATTTTTCCAACTTACCTGTTTTGCATACAACTAATAGACCCTAGGTCATTCAGAATTTTACCTCCTTTGGTAGGAGCAAAATCTTATTTCAACTGACATTTTTTTATATAGGTAAATGTAGAGGTGGTGACTTGAACCTAGCATGTAAAGTGTATAGAACTGTAAACGGAACTGAAAATCTCGATATTTTGACTTGATTCTAATAAAGATTATCGATTTTAGAATTGAAAATGATATCGATAGTTTATCGATATCTAATATTCCATAACTATCGGATTAGAATCGAAATTGAAAAATAATCAAATCAACATCATTATTCCGATAATTATTCAAAAATTCCAAAGATAAATTCATGATAAACACCTTAACTTATCAGAATGTTAGTTCTGATAATGTAATCGGAATCGGAAGGGAATTGGAATTAACCATTCCGATTTTATCGGAATCGAATTGAAATTGAAATTATATTTTGACTATCAAAATTGGAAACTAATATTTTTGTTTCCGAATCCGACCCGATTGTAGCTCAGTGTACAATGATGGGCGTTTACTACTGAGCCACTCATGTGTAATTTTATGGATACCACAAACACTCTAAAAGTTGACAGTGGACAAGGAATAGGAAAAGTACTACACTTTGAAAGAAAAAAGAAATTAGAATGCATGAACTATTGATTGCAATAGCTATTGACCCCCTTGGTTTTGATACGAGTAATTATTAACTCACAAATCACCTTTGTTAAATCATGTTTGATATTTACAAAAAAATAACAAAAATCGAATCTCTTTTCCCATTTTTAGCTTACTAATATGTGTCATGACATTCAAATTAAGTATAATTCAAATTTCATATTATATATATTTACAAATCCTAAAAGTTATGAAGCCAAAACTCTCATTTTGTTCTAACTTACAAAAAGAGGTCATGCACATACAATTAATTTTACATTTAGCAAAATGTTGACACATAAGCTTTCAAAATCTCAAAATTCAATTCCGTTTATATATGTAACATTTTAAGAGATCATCAAGCGTTGAATCTCAAGGATTAGATAAGATCATATCCCCACATGATATATTATTTTATTTAATAATCATTGGGACCAACACAAATGTTAATATAGAGATCAAGATATAAAATCTCGGCATTTAGCCATATGCCAACACTTAGACAAAAAATTTTGTGCAGATATTGCTAATATGTTCGATTTTTTTTTATTTCATGTAAGGACAACTCTTTGGACACAAATTTGGGTAGATTTGCATAAGCATTTTATCCTTAAAGTTAAAATATTTTTTACCCATAGGCCATATAACAATAAAATACTATCTAGAGCCGCATTTTATTAGTCACATCAGACTCTCCATCTACTAACAGTGAGGTCCGATAATATTTTGGCCGGACAACTTTCTTTTCTCTTTCCATATAACATCCATTTGATATATGTACGCATGGTAGTTAACCACCACCCTCTACCTCTTTTTCCTTTTACCCTTGTTCTGATCTGCTTCTCTTGCTGCATGGGCTGATCCGATGCAGGGTCGTTGCTGCAGCCTCCATTTACATGTTTGAACTTTCCGGTGATCACCGCCAAAGGTGAACTGGAAACGGGAGCATCTATCCTCCTTGATCCACCATGGGGGCCGGCCACACGTTGCCGGTGGCAGGGCTGTCGCACACCAGCTCCAACGCACGCAAAAGGCACGTACCCTGCAACGCGCTCCGCCAAGCCTTGGGAGCGCGGCATCGCCACCCGCAGCCACACCCATCGCCGCACCAGGACTCCACCGCGCACGCAGCAGCCTCCCGCCGACGAGCAATACCACCCGCAGCCGCGCCCGTCGCTGCAACCTCAGCAGCAACTCAAGCATCACCACGGCGCCAGGGCCGCTACCGGCCCACGTCCGATGCACCTTTAGATCCGTGGGGACGCGACGACCACTCAAGGTACGGGGGCAACCCGAGCAGCTTCCCCATAAGATGGAAGCTGCCGGTGACCGACGTAGACAACTGTCGTGTGGTGGTTCAGCCACCGGCGGCGGCAGTTCCCGGCGCATGGTAGAGCCTGGCGACGAGGGTAGCGATGCAGCTCGGTTAGATCTCCCACTCTTCCTCGTCTACGCCTGTGAATTCCAGTTTCAAAGACAAAAGCTAATTAATATATATATATATATATATATATATATATATATATCTATATATATTAACTTTATATCTCTAAAGTTTGATTCGGCAGTACTTTAGCTGATGCATGCATGGAGTCTTCTTTCTACATCTTGAAGGTGCATGCTCTCGAGATATTTCAAAATGTTATGTGATATTTTAAAATTTATGTTATGTGAGTAATATCAAATATATGTGTTATAAAATGATTTTATTAATTGTTTTTTTGTTAACATATTAAAGTATCGTGTGTTTAAAACGTGCAGAAGACATAAATATGAGGTTTCTTATCTTTAGCCAACGTATTCTTTTATAATTATTTTTTTTGACCGCAGCTATTTAACGTTAAATCCTAAGAAAGGTGGAGTTTGCATTTATGGAGGTGATGGAATGTAAAAGATTTTTTTTCACGTAACATTGTTATATAAAGAATTTCGAGTATAACATATCGTTGGTAAAATACGTACAGTCAGATCATATACGTCAATTGTAAATGGAAAACATTACATATGTGTCATCGCGTGGTGTTTACTCCCTACATATTTATCTATGGATTTAACAAAACTATATTAAAAAAAAATCTTCTTTGCCCTTGGATTAAGCATCTTTGCATCCAAATCTCATTCTCAAAGTCTAAAAAATATAATAAATATATTTATTAGTCAAACATTATTAAACTAACAAAATATGAAGTTTAGATGAATATTTGCTTCCTTCAAATAGAAGTTAGTCACAATAGCAAATTTATAATATTTTCTATTTATGAGTGGTATATTCTACGATATTTTGACAATGATGGTAATATATTTAAATTTTTCATATAATGATACTTTATGTGAAAAAACCCTACCTTAAATATGTGGTGGTAAGGAATATATAAAATATATATATTTGAGAGGGAGAGAGAGAGAGACAGAGAGATCATAGTAACTCACGAGAGAGTCAAATGGCATCAACACCACAATATTTGGCAGCCATATCAGGCTGTCATACGCATGTGTAGCAATGTCCTCGTCAGCATCAAATGCCTCTGCAAAATATTAAATCAACCACGTAAGTAGTGAAGGATCAGATCAGAAGTCGATTGTAAGGCAAACTATGTCGATGTTCATAATATTTTTATCTAAGAGAAATATTTATTGCAAGCGACATTTATTATGTCGCATGACGTGCCTTGATTGACTCAAATATGTGTCCCATGGACATGCTAGACCATATGACACACATATATACCGACCAATCAAGACACGCCATACACGCACCACTCAAGTAGACACGAGAAATGTCTGTTTGTAATAAATATTTCTCTTCTATCTAACTCCGCCAAAGTCGGTCTTACACTCAGATAAGAAAGAAAGAGATTTGTATTAGATTGATAGTTAGTAGTAAAATAATATCAATCTTTAATTGCATGATGATGTACATGCATTTTATCTCTTTAAGTGGCGATCCTATATACCTTCCATTCCCTTATCACTGTTCTTGTTCCAAAGGTGGGTTTGGTATTGTTGCGGCACTCGATTTCTGAATGCATCAAACAAACTTGATTATGCAAATGAAGAAAGAAGAGATATCACAACCTATTATGATCTATCAAGAGTATACTTACCGAATGACCCTTTGTATATGGAGCTCCTTCCGCCGTACCCCTTGAAGAAGAGTTGATCTTGTTGTCAAGAGCCCTCCCTTGGAGATTCTTCTTCCCATGGAGTTGATGCCTCTAGTCTTGGTAGTTTGCAAGACTAGAGACTACGCTACATAATAGTAGAGGAAGATGAGTCAGAGGCGGAGGAAGGTGACCATGATCGATGATGCCTTCTCTTAGATTGTTGGGCAATGCTATGCAAAGAGATAGCTAACTGTGATGGGTGGCCAGTGGGTTGCTCCAAGGGAGATTATTTATAGATGGAGGAGGGGGTTGGGAGGGATCCACAGATTCGTGCAAAACCATGGGTACACTGCCTCGGTTTGGGGATACGACAAAATGTGACGTGGATAGTCTCTTGAGGACTTGACAGTTGGCCAATTGAGGCTGGTCTCTCGGCCTGTTCTCATATTTCCAATGCTATTACTACATGTATCCTTGTTTCGTGCCGTGTCCCTTGTAGGCTCACAAGTGGCCACCTACGCTGGTTTCTCAAGTTCTTCCATGCTTTCAGTGCCATTACTAATAAGAAACACTTAACAATGTGGTTAAATGCGCCCATAAATACAAGCAGATGTAGAATCCACTACCGTGGATATTATATCTCAATGGAGGAGTGGGTTGGGATGAACCCACAGGTTTGTACAAAACCATGGGTATACTATCTTGGTTCAGAAATACGACATATGACGTGGATAGTCTCCTACAGACTTGACAATTGGCCAAATATGGCTGGTCTCTCGACCTATTCCCATACTTTAATGCCATTACTGCATGTTATTTGTGTTTTGTGTAGTTTACTAGCTTTTTTGCACTCTCTCTCATCCAAATGTGATAAGACAGTCCATTGTGGGCTCAACAATTATCGTCCCATGGTTGGTCTTTCAAGTGCTTCTCATGTTTTCAATTGCCATTACTACATGAGAAACATATAATGCTTGGGCAAAATGTACGTAGACACAAGCAAATTATATAAGCCCCGCTATCATGAAGATTATTTAATTATGGATATGGAGGAGGGGTTTGAAGAAATCCACATATTTGTGCGAAACCATCAATATACTACCCTGGTTCAGAGATAAGACAAAATGTGACGTGGATAGTCTCTTAAGGACTTGACATTGGCTAACTAAGGGTAGTCTGTTGACCTATTCGCATACTTTGAATGTCATTATTGCATGTTATCATGTTTTGTGCAGTCCCGTTAGCTATGTTGCACCTCTCTCGCCTCTCTCTCTCATTCAAATGTGACGTGGATAGTCCAGTGTGAGGTCAACAATTGTCCACCAAGGCTGGTCTCTCGAGCTCTTCATGCTTTCAATTCCATTTTTACATGAGAAACACTTACACAAGGACGAAATATATCTATAAACAAAAGCAGGTGTGAATCTCGCTATCACTTATGTCTATCGCCGAGCGACCAGGCATTTCATTGGCTAGGCACTAAATGTTTCTCTTACTACAACTACCTATGCCAACTAGCTATTATGCGCGCATTCCCTCTCCTCTCTCTCTCATCTCTCTCCTCTCTCTCTCTCTCTCTCTCTCTCTTACTTTTAATGTCGATATCTATGATTTTGCAATTACACCTTACTTACTCTCTCTCCTCCCACCCCCTCTTTACATGCTATCCTTGCTTTAATCTCTCTCTCTCTCTCTCTCTCTCTCCTCTCTCTCAATAAACGGGTGATTATTCATTCAACATTACAAGTTTCTTTCCTTTCTTCTGAAGGGAGCCATTTATGGCACTTGAGAACAGTTCTCATCTCATCTGAGATAATTATTAAATGACAACTCTCGAGTTCAAAATCTGATAATTGACTAAAATGGAAACTCTCGATTCAAGAAGAATAATTTTGAGTTATTGTGTTCCCATTGTAAGATTCAAAAATCGAGTATAAACAAATGACAAGAAAATGATATAAGAATGATAGCATATATACTTGCACTGTCTCTTGCGGTATGGCATATATAACATATGGAGGGATCACAAAATAGATGATGCACTCGAGAAATGGGAGCGAGAAAGGCCACAAGAGGAATAATGGGACCGACTGGTTGGGTGCGTTAGATTTAATATTTGATTGGCTTCTAACAAAACCTAAGATTAGGACACTATTACTATAAGTATAAGAAATATTTTATCTTTTTCCTAATAATAAACTATTTTAACACATCCACTCTCAGTGCGGATGATATCTTATGCTATATAATCACGTTAGATTTAATTAGATTGGGTCTTCCAGTGAAACTTAAGACATCACTATTATAAACATAGGAGATATTTTATCTCTTTTCAATATATATAAAATTATTCTAACAAGATGAAAGCAGAGCAAGTCATGACCTAAGGGTAATATTTGAAGAGAAATGTTAACTATTTCGGTCGTTCGAATAACTAGCCTATGTAGAAGCACCGTGCAGTCGACTTGATTGGTCGATCGTAATGTGAGACCCACACGATGTGGTGTGGGACCCACACGGCTAACCAATCAAGTTGGCCGCGTGATGCTTTCACGTCATTCGAAATATTCAGACGATTAGATAACTAGCATTTCTAATATTTGAAAACCGAGCATAGACCGTTGGGAGGGGCCAATAATCCCATGACCGGGACTTAAAATCAGGTTCATAGGTCTTGTGAATCGACAAAATAAAATTAACTAAATCTAGTTAACTTAGCTGTTCTGATATATATAACCTACTACTCAACCAGGTAAACCCATGTGATGCGGCCGAATCTAGACTTATACTATTTTACACTCCTTTCCATTATTGATTCTTATTGTTAAGCTTTTATTTAACATGCAAGGAAAGATAGAAAATGACGAATCTTAGATCTTTTGAATCTTATCCTTTAAGAGTTGAAAAGATTGTTAGTGGCCTTTTCTTGTTTTAGACCGTCATTAATTATTAGTAAATTTTAAGTTTTAAAAAATTTAAAAAAATAAATGTGTGTTTAGAGTGTAATTTTGAGGTTTCAAGTTATTATATAAATATATTAAAAATTTATATTGCATAACAGTTTATTTAAACAGTTTTGTTCAAGTGGGTAATGAGCCAATTTGGAGGATTGAATTATTAATCAGTGACGTATTTTCTTTTGGATCAATAAAAAAAAAGTTGCGTTTTAAGACATTGGCGAAGGGTTAGTCCAGCACATCCACGTGACCAGAATAAACGGCCCGCTTGGTGAAACGGGGGACCCCCTTTGAGGCCCACGACAAGGACAACCACTTGGCCCATCTTCTCACCGCTTATGGCAAGAAAGTATTCAAGTAGCCAAGTCTATGTGAAATGCATCGCACGTCTCCAGCACCATGTCACTCCATCCTCAGTCACTGTGTAGGTGTTGAGGTCGCCGCCGTGCCCAATGATGACACGCACTACATTATAGGAGACGAGATCGTCTTGGTCCCCCCGCAGGAGGGGGGGGGGGGGGGGGGGGGGCGATCAGTACACGCTGCACATGGGTTTAAACCCCTGTGTAAAAGAAAAAAAAATTGTTTGGGTTAAACTCCTGTGTAAAAAAAAATAATAAGAGTTAAAAAAAAAAACAAAACCCCTTGTACTGACCGCCCCCCCCCCCCCCTCCTGCGGGGGGCCGACACGATCTCGTCTCCTACTTTAGGCCCTGTTTCTTTCAGTCGAACGAAAATATCCCACCTCTCATTTTTTCTAGGGAGTATATGTAGTCTCTAAAGAGTATTTACATTCTTAGGAGAGCATCTTTAGTCTTCGAAGAACATGCATGATCAAGGTTCAAGACAAAACATTCATATGTATCTCTTGAGGAGCATATACAATCTTTAGGGAGCATCCACATCTTCATGGGAGCATTCTTAATCTCTAGAAGCATGTATGATCATAGTTCAGGGCAAAATAAAATAATAAATAATATTATATATGTCTCTCTCTCTTAAAAAGCATCCCATCGTGATAGACTCATTTTAGTCTCTAGAGAACATGCATGATTAGGGCTCAAGGCAAAACATATGTATCTCTTGGGGAGCATCCACATCTTCAGAGGCACATTCTAATTAGTCTCTAAAGAGTATGCATGATCAGGATTTAGGGCAAAACATATGTATCTCTTGGGGAGCATCCACATCTTCATAGACTCATTCTAATTAGTCTCTAAGGAGAATGTATGATCATAGTTCAGGATAATATATATATATATCTTGGAGAATAAATGTCATCTCTAGTGAACATCCACATACTCAAGAGAGTATGCATATCCTCTGGGAAGCATGCATGACTATGTGGTGGCTACTTCTAGCCTCCTAGGCCTGCAGGGCCCATCATGGCCAATCGCGGCCCATCGTGACCCAGTAAGTTGGCGTGGCCTTTCGGCAGCATGCCACGTGTCCTCGAGTACAACCCAAGGCTTCTGAACATGTTCTGGCCACCCAGGCGTCTCGATGTCTCAGGGGTCTCCGGACACCTCGTAGCCTGTTCGACCAGGTCCCAGCCTACAGAACAGATCCTGTTCAAACTCGTGAAAAGACCTTATCACCGAACACAAGCATGCCTCCGGGCACCGAGCAGCATAGCTAGACATCGAGCAGAAGCCCTGCGCAGTACTCTTCAACAAAGAGCCCCCAAAGCAATTGTTCGCCTCCCAGGCTGTTAATGGGGTGGCGCGACACACGTCCCACGACAAGGCCTTAACCGCAAGAGATCCCGACAGGCGCCTCAATGGGCAGCCCTTCGCCTGGGAACCTGAACCGGCGTGTCCCCTCACTCATCATGAGAGAGATCATGTCCGGACTCTTTGTCTCCCTCGTCTATAAAAGACACAGGTAATCCCTATACAAAGGTACGAGACTTCTGCCCCACACACACGCCCTCGCGCAAGTCACACACTAGCGAACCTTCTTCTCTAAGCCTTTCTACAGTCTAATTTGACTTAGGCATCGAAGGGTTCCCCCTGGTTCTTCAACCGGGCTCCCCCTGATCCTTCTTTAGGTTTTGCAGGTCTTCGTCCACACCGGCTAGCATCTTCCCTCTCTTCTCTTAGTAGAGGTCCATTTGGCTAAAGCCCAAACAAAAAAACACCACCACAACTAGAGTTGTCCCAGAGAGACCAGCGTAGTGCATGTCATCATATTGACTGTGGGGACGACTTCGACGCGCGGCGATGGTCAGCGGAATAGAGTGAGTGGTGCGCTGGGGATGTCCGACGCATTCTAGGTAGACTTTGTTGCACCACATCGTAGTACAGCAAGTATTTCTCAAGTATACGTCTATATTACATTTTCGAGAAAATAATTATAATAAGATAATATCTAGTTATGAAGTAGCATGCATGTTTTAGAATGTGCAGCTCTCTGTGCTGTTCCATCAGATGTTCACAAGACATAAATACATGCTATCTTAGTCTTTAGTCAAATGTAATCTTTTAATTAATTATTTTTGCCGTATGTGATCTAACTATTTAATGTAAGAACAAAAAACATCGCTATCTCAGGAATTAGATCTTTCTATAGAGTGAAAGCTAATTGTTAGTGGGCTTACAAAAAGGAGCCCTCCCTAGAAAGACCTTCTTTTAGGCAAAGTTCAACTTCATCCCTAATAGTCAAGACACACGAACTAAAAACCAATGACACAAATGCCACATAGACGAAAGATTAAAACAAAACTTATAAAATATGTATACATCTATACATGAACATATGTCTTTAGAATTTAATTTAAAAACTTGTTTTAAATTTTATTTGATTTGGTGAACTCTAAAAAATCGTTATTGACTCTCCATATACATTTTGGATTTCATTATTGCCGGTGTTCTTCTCGTGATAACGGCATCTGCTTACCAAGGACCAATTTTGTGAGATTTTTAAAAGATTATAGGAAAAATTAATTAGAAGCCTCTTATTATAATAGAGAGGTCTTTACTGTAACATGATTTAATATATATTGTAACTAAAAATAACACTTACTGTAATGAGTTACAACACTGTCAGTGATTATAAAATAAATCAAATATTTGTTAAGGACTCCTAATTAATTTGCTCAAGATTATAAAGATGTAGCTTAAACGTTACTTCAGTTTTTAAATTTTTTGACTCTATTTTTTAAGTACTCTTTAATTTTTTCATAAATTTATAAAAACAATTTACATAAAATAGAAAATCTGTGGTATCTTATTTCTCTCACTCCTCTCTCTCTCTCTATCGGTCACTCATTACTGTCATCTTTTTATTTTTATTTTTATTTGTTTTGACGGGCCACTGTCATCTTTTTGTTATCCTCTGTGTATGCATTACGGACAAGGTTCGCCGTACCATTCGGATCGACCGTACCGCATTCTCCATAGGAAGGTACGTACCGTACCTTACGGTGGAAAATGGCTTGTTTGATTTGTTTTTTTTAATTTTGTGATTTGGTTAATATTTAAAATGAGCAAACTTCAAAAGAAGACTCTTCATCTAAACTCAAGATAAACTTTCCATCTCTTCTCATACATGTACTCTTTCTCTCTCATATCCTCCAGAACTATCAGGGATATCACGCCTTCTACAGCCTAAAAAGGGGCTTATATGCTCATGAGATCTTCTTCAAAGTTGTTTTATTCTTCTTCAGCTTCATCTTCAAAGTGGAATCACCTCAATTGGTGATCTATGTCCAAAGTTATAGTAGATTATTCTTCACATTCTCTCTCATATCATGATTTTACATAAACATGATTATCATACCTTCCACATCTCAAATAAGAGTATATCTCTTCGAAACTTCTTCATGAAAGGTGTTCCCCATGACTTTCTCTATGAGTTCCAACTAAAATCACATCAAATGAATATTTGTGCTTAAAGATACAGTGGATTATTCTTGACCTTCTCTCTCATATCGCGATCCAAAAACTAGCAATGAGTGTGGCCTCTCTACAACCTGAATGAGGGTGATCTAATCTTTGGACTCTTCATGAAAGTTGTTCATGATATAACCAATGTATTCCATTAGATCAACACTAAGAATTCGAAAATAGAAACAAAACTGTAACGTCTTAAAATGTATAATAAAATATTAATATGACACTAAAAAATTAAAAGAGATAGTAAATTATACGTAAAATATTATCACTTATATAAAATATAATTATCTTTAATTTTAGAATATTTTTATATTATTAATATAATTCTGGTACTATATTTGATTGTGTGCACTTCAACAGGATGACATTCGGTTCCAAACATAAAGTCAAACTTAAAATCATCATAATTACTAGAAAAATATACTGATTTTAAAAATATAAATATCAGAAATTATTGATGCATAGATGTTGAGATTAACTCGACCTAATGATTTTTGACATAATTTTTACTTGATAAAAAATTAGTTTAAAAAATTAAACTATAATTACTATAATTTGTATCATCTCTTAATTAATTTATGTTTGAAATTTCATCTCATTAGACATCATTTAGACATCTTAAGTGCACACAAGATTTGTCGCAGTACAGCGAACCCTATGTGCACTTCAACGGAACGATATTTGGTTTCGAAAATAAAGTCAAATCTGAAATTATCATAATTACTAGAAAAATGTACTAATTCTAAAAATATAAATATCATGAGTTATTGATGCATAGATATTGAGATTAAGTCGACTTAATGATTTGTTAGACAATTTTTACTTGACAAAAATTAATTTAAAAAATTAAAATATAATTACTATAATTTGTATCATCTCTTAATTAGTTTATGTTTGAAATTTCATCTCAATTAGACATTATTTAGACCTCTTAAGTGCACACTGGATTTGTCGTGGTACAGCGAACCCTCTGTGCACTTCAACGGAACGATATTTGGTTTCGAAAATAAAGTCAAATCTGAAGTCATCATAATTACTAGAAAAATGTATTGATTTTAAAAATATAAATATCATGAGTTATTGATGCATAGATATTGAGATTAAGTCGACCTAATAGTTTTTTGGATAATTTTTACTTGACAAAAAATTAATTTAAAAAATTAAACTAAAATTATTATACATTGTATCTTCTATTAATTAACTTATGTTTGAAATTTCATCTCAATTAGACATCATTAGATCCCTTAAATGTTGAGATTATGTTGATTTAATGATTTTTGGGATAATTTTTACTTGACAAACAATAATTTAAAAAATTAAACTAAAATTATTATAATTTGTATCATCTCTTAATTAATTTATGTTTAAAATTTCATCTCAATTAGACACTATTTAGATCACTTAAGTACATCGGATATGAGAGAGATATGAAAAAAAAATTAACAAACCGGACCGATCCGTATCGGACCAAACCGAATCGGATCGAACCGCGATGTGCCGCAGCGTGCCACCGCGGCACACCTGGGTCACCCCACTGGGTTGACCGGACCGTGTATGGGCTCGTAAAAACCCAAACATAGTATGGGTCGGGCGTACGGTACGTCCAACCCTGATTACGGATCAATGATATTTTTACCATATAGGCATCATAAGAGCTCCCCCCCCCCCATTTCAAAAGGCCTTCACGTTTTTTTTTTTTTCGTTGTAGCCGGCAACATCCGCCACTGGGTAAACCCAGCCCCACCTCAGGATCGAACCATCTATATGAAATTAAAATAGGTGCATTTTATAAGTTTTAGTTATGTCACTCCCTGTATATAGTTGTCATTTTACACTTAATCAACGCTCGTATAAAGGGAATGCATGGGGGATATATATGACCATATATACTTGCACAACATATGAAACGGAGAATTATTTATATATGCATGGTCTTAATTTGTATACTTTTTTGGTGGGGTTACTCTTTACAATTCATGGTGTAAATAGAAGGATACAGCGGTACTATTCTCTTTATTCTTCAGAAGCTGATGCGCTCCAAATAATTTGTGTAAATAATAAATTTAGCAAAAAACCCTAATTAAATTGGAGTTGTTGTCCTCATGGATGATGACGGCTTCACCCCTTTAATCAAGTCCCCAAAGTTGTTCTCGAATCTGGTCTCATCTAGGAGTGTACAAACGAGCCGATATATTCGACGAATATATAGCTCGACACTCGACTTGATAAAAATTCGACTCAACTCATTTATTAGATAAACGAGTTGAGTTTGAACAAAAAAAAAGTTCGATTTATAAACGAGCTGAGTCTAAACACATGTGAGCTCGGCTCGATTGTACTCGCGAACAACTCGTTAAGAGCTCAATTAAGTACTCGTTAAGAATTTATTTAAATACTCGTTTACTATTTATTTAAATATTTATTATTAAAATAAGTGTTAATTTGTTATTTTTATATAGTTGTTATTAAAGTATGTAATGTTTATGAGGACTTAAATATAAAAGATTAAATATTAGAAGATACATGCACAAATCATATAAATAAAGTATACATAGATAATCTAATTTTAATAAAATCATAAGGACAAATGGTATGTATGCAAATATGAATTTCTCAAGGTCCCTGGGCAACTAGCTCATCTTCTTCATCCCATGGCCTGTGCACTGTGTGTGCCTGGCCAGTGAACTTGGCGTTGCCAAGGGGCTCGCCGTCGGCCACCGGAGTGGCCGGCGACCAGGGCGGACCCTCCGCCTGTGCCGCACAGATCTTGCGGTGGCGGCGACGGCGGCCCCACCATCATCCCTTCCGGCGATGCAAAATGTAGTACTCCGAAAAATCTATTAATTAAAAATTATAGATAAATATAAATTTTATCTATTAATAAATTAATTAGTTAAAAAAGTACACATCATTATCGCATGCATAAAAAACCCATATAAATATTTCATAAAATTAGTAGTTATACTTTAAATAATATTCTCTAATGACCCATCATGAAATTTGGGCATAGAAAAATCGTTTAGACTAAATTTAAGAATTTATGTGACTTATTAATATAATTAAAGAATAAGTCGAAGAACTCATTATCTAATGAGCCGTAGTGGATTATAAATTAAAATAAACATGTGGGAAGATTTTAAAATTAGCACGTTGTCTTACATAGTATCACATGAACACTATAAATGATTTTAAATAGTTATATTAAGTTTTGAACTAGCTACCACACGTGTACACGCCCCATGCCAGGTGACTATGACCACCATTAATATAGTGTGTTGAGCCACATTTCAATTTGATTTTTGAACTTTTGAATCGAGTTTCAACTCTTTGTCTATTAATATAAACTGAACGGTCATTTGAACGTTGCCTTTTAAATGGGGGCATCTATCTACTATGAAAAGGCTTGTTCCATCTAACGACTTTCATATTTATACTACACTCTTCACTTTGAACCTTTTTTTTTTCTCTTCTATCATAAATGTCATTGAATAGTTATTTTAGATTTTTGGATTAGACAGCATATATGCATATTCTTGTGATAGATAATAGCAACCATTACGCATGAGATTGATTTTTCAAATTTTTGAAGTGAGTCCAAATGTTTTGACTGCTATGAGCGTAACGGTCGTTCGACATTGTGTTTAGATCATGTATATATGTCTTCTGAGAAATATTTGATGTATTCTACTATTGGTGCAAACTATACATTAATAGTGGAGATGCATGCCACTTGTCTGATTAATAGTGTAGTTTACACCAATGGTAAAGTGTACCAACTATTACTCATGTCTTTTATAAGAAGGCTTGTTGGGTTTTCTTATTCTCTTGTACACAAATCTTCATTGAGAATTCTCAGATTCTTAATATTACTCTATATATATAGGGTTATAACGAATCAATATATTCGAGTAGTAGGCTCAATTGATAAATATATGTGGACTTCTATATACTTTTCATCGAAGTCGAATACCTTCATCTTGCAAGAGAGTATAGGGTAAGTTTCTCTCTATAGGCAATATGCTAGAGCCTGCTCAATTGGTATATATGTACCTTCTTACTCTTGTTTAATTTTCTTTTATGGGCATTTATTTTACACATTTACGGGGTTATATATAGTATCAACACCTTTTTAAATTTCCCACGAAACGCAGACAAAAACAATCTTATTTATTAACATACGTAAATATTCAATAAATGTTCATTTCTTCCAATTCTAATTAATGGAAGTTAGTTTGGAAATTAAGCTGAAACTTTTTAGCTCCGGCGACCAGATGCATTCTAGCTAGGAAGGCCTTTGATTAACCCATCCGACAAGCATTGAGACCACAGAAGGGGCCATTGGGAAGAAGAAGACCAGTTCAGTGGTCATCAAATAAAGGCAGGATCAAATTAATCTGGTTTTTATACTTGTGGTATATATCAATATTTTTTGCGATCTCCATTAACGGCCCTGTGAGGTAATAGGGGATGGGAAGCAGGGTTCTTCTCTTCTCTGCTCTTCTCCCCAACGCAGGCATTACCAGTCCAAAAGTAGCCAGTAAGTGGTCATCAAAAGGCAGGATCAAATTAACGGTTTTATACTTGTGGTATATATCAATATTTTTTTCGTTCTCCATTAACGGCCCTGTGAGGTGATAATTGGTGATGGGAAGCCAGGTTCTTCTCTTCTCTGCTCTTCTCCCCAACGCAGGCATTACCAGTCCAAAAGTAGCCAGTAAGAGAGAGAGAGAGAGAGAGAGAGATGTGCAAATGCAGAGAAAGGTGAGAGCGGGAGGGAGATGGGAGAGAGTGTCGAACAGCCGGCTGTGTGCATGAATCCATGTGGGGGATGCGGCATGGGAACCATGGGAAGTCCTGGAGACATGTGTTTCCCATCCTATTCGACCATTGCTCTATGGCTAACCACGTCGCATTTGGCCTTATCCCACGCCGGTAACCATGGTTTTTGCAGAAACTCTTGCTCTTCCTCGATCCCTTCGGCTCTCCATCTATAAAAACCCCCTTCTGGTAACCCACTGGCGCCATCCATCAGAGCTTGTCTGCATACCATTACGTATCTCCGGCCCCCCAATCTGCCTCCTCTCCGATTAAGCCCTTGCTTTTGGCAGAGAAACGAAGATGGAGAGAATGCTTGCTCACCACCTGCAGCCGCCGCCGCCGCCCCCTCCTCTGAATCATCTTCTTCGTCTGCTCCGACGCCGCCTCCTTCAACCTGCACCGAGCTGAAAACCACCAAACCCAGAGGCAGGCGCTCCAAACGTCTCGTTGTCGTCGGTGAGAGTAGTAGTTCTAGTTCTTCCAATAAGGGCAAACCAGCAGCCGACGGCAACGGCGGGAAGACTTCCATATACAGAGGTGTGACTCGGTAAGGAGAGAAGGCAGTGGCGACGGAGTGCGCCGTGACACGTCCTGACGCGCGCGTCCCACCAACCCCTTCTTTTACACGTACGATCTTAAGTTCCTTCCTTCTCTCGGCTGACACATTGAGCTCCGGCATGCATGCAGCCATCGCTGGACTGGGCGCTACGAGGCCCACCTTTGGGATAAGAGCAGTCGGAGCCCTCGCAGGAAGGGAAAGCAAGGTGTGACCTTGAGACAAGATCAAAAGGATCTGAGATACATATATCTGAGATATATCGTCGATTTGTTTGTTGTTTTCTATTTTCTAAACGATCTCCAATTTCCTTTCCCAAAATCTCCGTTTCCGTCTGTTCCCGTTGGCGGGCGGGCACCTGCGCCTTGTCTGATCACATGGGGCACCTTCATCGATCTGCCCGGCCCGTTCAGTTTATTTGGGTGAGCATATCGATCAAAGCATATATATCTCCTCGTTCGTAAGATCCAAGTTTGATGCTTTTCGCCTTCTCTTCGCTAGCTTTTCCGCTGCAGATGACAGAACATTTCCTTCATCTCAGCGGGTTACCACTAGATCTCTTTCCTTTCGCCCTTCTTGATCTCTGTTTCGTCATTGCATAGATGGCTGATCCAATAATATTGCAGGGTCGTTTGACGTCGAAGAGGTTGCCGCCCGCGCCCACGACCTCGCTGCCATCAAGTATTGGGGTTCAAACACTGCACTGAACTTCCCAGTGAGTATTATAATGTCTACATATGATTAGCTAGATCATCAAATAACAGCTAGCCCCATACATGCATGCATAAAAGACCCATCTTTCTCAAGATTTGAACGATAGAAAAAAGAAGGGGGGGCCATAATAACATGTACAGTTGGGCCTTCTGCCAAATGCAGCTGGATACATACATGAAGCAGTTGGAAGAGCTGCGAACTATGTCGAGAGAGGAGTTTCTGCTGTCCCTCAGACGCAGAAGCACCGGCTTTGCCAGAGGCATCTCCAAGTTTCGTGGAGTCGCCAAGTAAACACCCTGAAACAAGAGAGTGTTCCTGTCCTTTGTGATTGTTGCTATTACGTACTTTTGTACTGCCTAAGTAGTTCCATTCACTAATCTCAAAGTTTCATGACACTTATTTAAGTGAATAAGCTATACATAGTTGGATCAATGTTGAGGATGTTTCACAGCTACCCAACTTGTGAAACATCCTCCAAACTCAGCTGTCTGTATTTAATGCCTGCCATGGGTTTCAACTCTACATGATGATATATATGAGCTGAAGTGTAAGTCCCCCATCTCCTGGCCATGTACTCATCTCACTCCCATCAGTGTTTAACTGTGCATGTAGGCACCATCGCGACGGCCGCTGGGAGGCAAGGATTGGCTGCATCGACGGCTGCAAGTACCTGTACTTGGGCGTATTTTGTACCACACCAAACCTTATAACTCTCTCTCTCTCTATCTCTCTCTCTCTCTAATATTTTTATGTTTTCAGGATAGTTATAGATGTGGAGTATAGTAAAGTGGAGGCCTTCTCTCTTACTTTTAAGAAGGTTATAATTTCTTTTAAGAGGCACATGATAGCGCGTTAATGGAGGGATAAATTTAATTTATTACTATATTTATATAATAAAATTATTTTCTATTAAATGGGGATGTAAGGAACGATTTGTAACTTTAATTAAATTTTAATTCAAGTTAATTTCGTCTATTTGACGGTAGGTGATGGGGGACACCATGCAGAGAGAGCGCTTCTTGCACATATTTTTTACACTGTGTGTCAATATATATCTAATGATATAATTTATGAATTTATATTATAAGAGAATTATTTTTCAATTATCTTAATATTTATCAGGTTATTTTTGAAAAATAATTTAGTAACACTATTTAATAACACATTAAAAATTAAAGTAATACACCAATTAAAATGCACAACAACCCCCTCATTTATACGATGTTTCTTATCCTTATTTCAATTATTGATGTGGCACGTAACGTTGGCTCCCGGGAAGCCCGCGTAGAAGGGAGGTCGCGATACAGGTGACCTCCCTGTGCATGTTCTCTCTCTCTCTCTCTCTCTCTCCTCTGTTCTCTTATATCTCCCCTTCAATGCAATCATCTCTCTCTCCCCGATCTGTTCTATCATCTATGATATCTTCTCTCTCCCTCACGCACACACACATGCTCTTTCCCTCTCATCTTGATATCTCCCCTCTCATGCATGTATGTCTCTCTCTCTCTTCCCCCACATTTGTTCTCTGATATTTTCCACTCATCGATCTCTGTCTCTCGCTCATCTGTTTTTCTGCGAACTCCCTTCTCTCTCTCTCTCTCTCTCTCTCTCATATCTCCGTTGTCTGATCTTCCTTCTCCTGCATGCGTACGTGCAGCCTCAGAGGAGAAAGCAGCGGAGGCGTACGACCTAGCAGCCATAAAGTTCAAGGGTCCGAACGCGATGACCAACTTCGACGTGAGCCGCTATCTCAACTACCCGCAGGGGCGTCAGCAAATGGCAGAGGCACAGCTCCAGCCCCATCCCCAGGTGGCGCCGAAGGACCTGCAGCAACAAGAACACCACCTCCTCCAGCAGCCACAGTCGGTGCTTATCCCACAAGCTGCTGCACCACCACCTGGCAGGGCCTTGGCGGATGAGCAACCCCTGGCACCCCCGCCGGAGATAATTACCAACATGGGTACCAACACAACCTTGGACTTCGACGCCGTGGGGGACGACCTCGACAAGGAAGTCCAGCCGTGGGCCCTCTGCATGGACTCGACTGTGTTCGACCCGTTCCCGGCTGCACCGATCGCGATGAGCGACGTCGACTCCGGCCTCCTCGACGGGCTGTACGACCCCACCAAGTTCGAGGACGACGTGGAGGAGCTGTTCGACGAGATGGAGAGGCAGGTCACGAATACGCAGGGCAACGGCTGCGGGGGTTCTGTTGTAGCACATGTCACCGGCGGCAGTGCCGCCAGGGTGATGGGACGTGTCCCACGTGGGGACGAGGTGGCCGCCGCGGCTGGGGAGGGCTCGTCGTCGTTTTCTTCTGCAGACTCCAACTCGCCCATTCGCTCCCCGTCCGCAGACGGAGCTCTTGACTCTTAAGCAGCAGGCCGGCCGGGTTTCCCCCTCGCGGCCTCGCCGGAGGTTCTCTTCGGTCTACACTACATATGCCTCTGGCCTCTGGGGCTTGGGGGCGCCGTTGGGGGGAGGGGGTGAGGACCTGCCCTTGGTAGTGCTTTTGGCATCGATCTGTGGTGGCTTCTGATCCTCTCAGTTGCACTCAGTTGGGCATCAAACCATTGCGAGAGAAAATACAAACTATACAGGAATATAATTTAATATGCTGGTCATGATACATCAAAAAATTGACATGTATATTTAGAGATTTTCCATGCAACTCATATTACAGATTCAGAGGTACTTGAAGCACTCATCATGCATATATATACACTGCTATATCCTCCCCAGAAGAGTTAATTTGAAGTGACCACCTAATTAATTCTTCTAAAATAGTTCGACAAAGAAGGCATATTTGTGATATTTGAAGAGTGTGCTTCCAATACGGGGAGGGGGGGCCGGGGGAACGTTGGACCTATATATTGTGCACATTCTTGATCCTAGCTTTACTGGTAAGATTTTTTTCCCGATTTTAATTGAGATGCCCACCAAATGAGATATTTGAAATTACGAAGTATCACAAAATAAATGTTAGAATTAAACTAAATAATATATAATAAGTGGCATGTCTGAAAGCTCTCGAAATTACTTTACTTGGTTAGCTTTTTTTTTTTCTCTCCTACCTCTTCCTGAGCTGCCCAAAGTTGGTAATTTTTTTTTTTTATCTTTCTTCTTCTTCTCCCTCCTTTATCTATTTCTTTTGTTGGTGATCTATTCCAAGTTATACACCTTTTTTGTTCCCTTTCTAGAACAACGAACTGGACAATTATTTTGACCCGGAAAGCTGATCGTTGACCGGATGACCACAGTCAAGAATGTTGGCCCGTGGCCATCCCTCTCCTGCTCGTAGTCCGTTGGAGCGGTGGACCCCACAGTGGCAAGGTGGCTCCGCCCTCTCCTAGCCTTAATTCCATGGAGCAAGACCCACCTGGCGCTTTTCTTGATGGGTCCAGACCCGACCCATTTAGATCCCATGGTACCTGGTTAAAGTAGAACCACTTG
This sequence comes from Colocasia esculenta, assembly GCA_014218235.1. Lineage (NCBI taxonomy): Eukaryota > Viridiplantae > Streptophyta > Magnoliopsida > Alismatales > Araceae > Colocasia > Colocasia esculenta. Next base: position 206,836,676 of record CM024753.1, read on the forward strand.
CTTATTTATTGAAAAATCTTGGAAAAATGTTATCAATTTTTTTTTTATAATCTTAAGTCTGAAATCAAACTAGTTTGACAATTTTATGACACTATGAAAAGGACATAGAATTAAAATTGTAAACGAATCAATACACTTGACAAATATTTTGAGTTCAGTTCAAATATTACTCGAATTCGACTCGTTCAACAAAATAAATGAGTTAACTTTAAATAAAATTTTAAAGATTAAATTAATTAATAATCATTGACTGTAACATGAGAGGTCTTGTTGTAACATGACTTAAAATATATTGTAATAGAGATAATATTACTGTAATGAGTTACAGTTCACATGTCTATCATAAAGAGAAATTTATGTAAAGAAATTAATAAAAAGAAATTTATGTAAAAAAATAAAGGGGTAATTAATAAAGTTAAAAAATTCTTCGAAGAAATCTTATGCAAAGAAACTTAATAAAAAAAATTATGCAAAAAAATAAGGGGGGGCAATTGCCCCCCCCCCCCTTGGCCCCCTGGCTCCGCCACTGCTAGAAAATAAGTTAAATATTTAATAGAGACTTTTAATATTGTCTAATTTTAAAGTGTTTACAAACGAGTTAAGTGTAAGTAAAGATATGCTCGACTGTTTAAGTTTGTGAATAATTTATTTAAATTTTATAATTATATAATGAAACTAAATAACTCATCAAAAAATCTTAAAACATGAGTAGATAGATTTGGGTCTTGAATAATTAATTTTTTACTTGTCAATTAGATTAGACTTATAAATATATATATATAACACTCGTAAATTTAATTAAATTCTATAAGATACTCCTGAAGTGCTCAAGTTCAAAAATATTAACGAATTAAATTAGAATAATTATTTTAATATTTATAAATTTTAATTTAATAAAAATTAACGCAAAGAACTTAAACAATATAGTACTTAACTCATTTACACTCCCGTAATCTACATAGATGACTTAATAGAGGGATCTAAGTTGGTCATCCTTTCACGGATCCGGTTCTCCGGTCCCCCCTTAAGCATCCGCACTTAGAGGCCTTTATTCTCTTTTTGACGAAAGCATTAGTAGCCTTTAAAAAGAATCTGGATACCCGCCTGCGACCCGACCCAGCTGGGTTCGGTGTGATCCGATCCGAAGACATCGCCCTCTGCCGACGCGTTCACCTGTGATGGATCATCAAAGGTCACGTGACGTTCATGTGCGTAGGTTTCACGCGGCCCGCTCCCTTTCGCCACCTATAAAAGGCAGACCGCGTGAGGGGTCGTCTTCTTAACCGGCTTATTTTCCCCCATTTTTCTTCTTCCTCGTTCGCCTCTACGCGGGGAAGAGGAGAGAGGAGAAGAGATACCAGAGCCCGAGGCGGAGCCGGAGCCCTCCTCTCCCTTTAGATCTCGCCGCCGCGGCCTGTGCAGGTGCCCCACCGCACTGGTGAGCGATCTCGTCTCCGAATTCGTTCCGTCTTCTGTTGTTCCCGCCTCTAGGATGCCCCCGATCTGGTTTCCATCCAGATCTTCGATCCCGTCTCGCCGTTTCTGTGCTTGTCTACGATTGTATGATCTCAGATCTCGGGATCATATGCCTTGATCTCCCTGCAGATCTTGCTCTTCGCGCGTCCACGCTGCGGTTTCTTGTGTGGTTTCGGTTTTAGTGCCGGTGTTTTTTTTCTGTAGGCTTGGATCCGTTCTTGGATGGCGAGATCTCCGCTTTTTTTTTCCCTCCATGTGCATCTCGATTTGGTATGTTTGTGTGGCTCTAGCCTCTAGTTTATGGTTGCGACTTTCCGAGGTCGTTTCTGTGCTCGGATCTGATATTCCTCTCCTCTGTATGTGAGAATTGTATCATGTTGAAATTGATGTTGGTAGCTTCTTCGTTTGCATCTGCAGGTGAAAGATGGGGCTGACATTCACCAAGCTGTTTAGCCGACTCTTCGCCAAGAAGGAGATGAGGATCCTGATGGTTGGGCTTGATGCCGCCGGTAAGACGACCATCCTTTACAAGCTCAAGCTTGGAGAGATCGTCACCACCATCCCCACGATCGGTCAGCGCTCTCTCACTCTCTTTGTAATCTGGTTTTCATACTTCTTTTAAATGCTTCCGCGAAGTTTCAGAGTTGGGTTTTTCGGATCACATATTTCAGATCTGACTGGATTCCATCATAATGATTTATTCTCCTTGCTATGCAATTCCGTACATTTCTAGAGTTCGGTGGAGTGCTTCTGTTTTCAGGGGATAGACATCCTTATTTTTTTTCCGGCGGAGAAAATTATAGACGATCCTGTCGCAGAACCAGTGTTCTTTTTTCCTTTTAGCTTGGTTATCGTGTACGTCTTTTATAGATGTGACTCTCAAGGGATCTATAAATTTAACCATTTTCATCGAGCAAAAAACATAGAGATCTATATGTGTGCTCTCTCTGCTTCATTGCAGTGTCTTAAGTTAGAAGAATAACATTTTCTTGATCTCAAGAAATGGCCTTTTACTGGCCTGGGCTCCCTATCACAATGCCTTATGACTAAAGTTGTCAACAGTTTTGGACGGTCTATTCCAACCATCTAGTCCCTGTCACCATTTATATATATGTATCTCTAAAACCTGTTCAGCCTGCTGGTATTTTCATCTGGTTTCATTTGCGGACCTTTAACATTTTCTTTTTGACTTGTTTTGGCTGGGAAAGAGATGGAAGAGAGACAACCCTGGAATGGGTATTCTACTAATATGCTTCTCTCTGATAAAATAAAGCATGAACAAAAACATCTCATAGTTATGAGAAAGGAATGTTCGGACTTACCTGGTGTCATATACTCATATTGTACTCAAAATATAGAGCTAGATGCTTCGGTAGTTTATTGAGTAACTCAAGTCTCTGTTGGAAGTATAAGTTAACAATCAATCTCTACATTTTGGGGAACCATCTTTTTTGAAGTTTTGATTTGCATCATTCTATGCATAATGACCTTCAAAGTTGGACATTAAATCTTGGTGAGATTTGATCAATTGCTAAAGTTTTGTTGTTTCATCGGGGTTATGAATTGATAAATATATGACAATCATTTGTTTGTTTGAAGCTTATGTAGTTGGGGTGATCTGTCATGTGAGTACCTCAGTGCTGAATTGGGATTAATAGGAGTTTCCTACTTATGCACTTCCACATGTTGGTTGTAGAGACATCTTTTGAGATTATGTCATTCTTAACACATTATAATTATTTATGACTATGATGTCTGGGTTGTGGAATCATGGAGTGTAACTCTACCTGGAGTCTGAATCTCACAAGGTGGTGTGAGATTCATGTCTTGTCAGGGCTCTGAAAAAAGATCCACTGAGAAAGATGTTAGCATTTATCTGGTTATTGCTTTACCTTTTTTTCTGATCCCGTTCCAACAAAAATGCACGCAGTTGCTTAGGCTCTTGAATTAATGATATCTTGAAGTTGCTTTCCTTTCTTTACTGCAGGTTTTAATGTAGAGACTGTGGAGTACAAGAACATTAGCTTCACTGTCTGGGATGTTGGTGGTCAGGACAAGGTATTAACACGTTTTCCATTTATTTTAATAGAAACTGAAACATCTTTTCAATAATTATCTGTTCCTGAGCTGTCACCTAACATAGATACATCTTTTAATATGGAGGCAACTACTCTGATTTCACTGAAGATCAGAACACATGAAATCAGATAACATGTTTAGTGCTTGCATATTACTGATAATAATAGGCTTATCATGGTAGTTTTCTAAATATTCAATGACATATGATGCTAGTCATTGGATTGTCATTGACAATCTGCAATTTTGTGTAATGTCTTTGTTGCTAAACGAGGAGATAGTATATTATCAAGATAAATCACCCACGGATCATCTCTGCATTGATGAAATCAAAATATAATACCCTTACTGCTCTTTTAGACTTGTTGGAGAAATAAAAAATCTGATACGTTATTTCAAGGGTATTCATGTCACTGATGAGAAACCTTTTATTTCGTAAAACAGATCAGACCGCTCTGGAGACACTACTTCCAGAACACACAGGGCCTTATCTTTGTTGTGGACAGCAATGATAGGGATCGTGTGGTTGAGGCAAGAGATGAGCTTCACAGGATGCTTAATGAGGTAATTGCTTTGTGTCCACATGTTATGTTGCTCTACAGAAAATGTTGATTGGAAATTGCACTTGCTTATTTCTATAAGGGAAAAAACTTCTGTATGGCAGCGGGCTCTCATTCTCTTGCATGCTATACTTAACCTGTCCATTGATTGTAAATGGCTTAGGTAATTTGGTATACATTTTTTCTGGCAGGATGAATTGCGAGATGCTGTGTTGCTTGTTTTTGCAAACAAGCAAGATCTTCCAAATGCAATGAATGCTGCTGAGATCACTGATAAGCTTGGTCTGCACTCCTTGCGTCAGCGACACTGGTGAGGAGTTTTTCCAGTAGCCAGTTCTATATTTTCTTCAGTTAAAAGAGGGAGACATTCAGTGTTTATAAGTCAATCTAGTTCATAAGAGCTTAATCTCTGTCATTTGGATGTTATTGTTATGAAAGATATGGAAGTGCACGCAAATGAAGCAAAGTGCTGCAGCATTTCCTTTTATAATGTGGTAGTTAGGTGTGGGCTATGAAATGTGGAATGGTGTGGTTTATTTCCTTATATCCAATAAAGCTCTAGCGACCCTAGTACTTATATCCAATAGGGTTGTATCCAATACTGCCACTGATGACCCCAAAGACTTGAAAGGGTTATTTCATGGTCTATAGAGAAATATAAGTACAAGTAATTATAGAAGAAAGAATTATTCTATTAAATATTATACAATGTCCCAGTTGTGCTCTAAGTACCAAAAATGTACATACCTATACCTTATGGAGACACATCCCTAGGGAGTACAACGAAAAATAACTAGCAATTGGTATGTGGATTCCATATGTAGACTGTGTTGGGTCATGGTTATGTTGCCTCCTTCAATCTAAACCTAAAAAAAAATAGTAGAGAGTGAGTCTCATAAAGTCATAGGCTCAATAGGGATCCTTCGATCATATGCTCAACGATATTGTATAAGGAACAATTAAAATTCCGGGTTGTAGGAAGGGAACCACCCAGGTAGGGTTTGAACCTGGGGTGCCGAATTCCACAAGCTTTAGTCAATCGAGAATTGGTTGTTTCTGTAAGTGTATGGCTGGTAGGTAAATATTAATATACTTGCTTTTGCTGCCTGCCACATACTATAAATGGGAAGGCATTGCTTAGGCTGAAGCTTGCTGGTGCCTGGTGGGGACAGTAAATTTTTACTGCCCCATCTCTCACTTAACCTGTGGGCCCCGACTGCTTTGGTAGTGGGATATATATCCCATGGGGAACATTACCAGGGTTATCTTTACTTCCAGGCGGTCAAGGCGTCTGGTTTGGATACACAATGCAGATAGGATCATGAACCCCTCCATAACATTCGGATATCATGTGCCATCCCTGGGTAATAACATACCCCACCACCAAGCACTGGGTACCATGGATGGCAGAGTCGGCCGACTCGGAGCGGAGTCGGCCGACTCTGAGTCGGGTCGGCCCCTGGCGACCCGACTTGGGGGGGAACACCGACCCACCCACGGCAGTGTTCCCCCCACCCACCCATGGCAGTTCACTGTCCCAACTCAGGCCGACTCGGCCCGACTCAGGGTCGGGATCGGCTGGGGTCGACCCAGCCACCCGACCCGACTCTGCCATCCTTGCTGGGTACAGTTAACCCATCGTATCCCTGGCTAACTGCCCATGCCCTTGATTAGGCTACACCATTACCCATATACCCAGGGGTAAAGTGCTTTCGAAAGCGGTTATATATTATACTTATACCCATATACCCAGGTTAACGTGCTTTCCAAAGCGGTTATATATTATACTTATACCCATATACCCAGGGGTAAAGTGCTTTCCAAAGCGGTTATATATTTATACTTATACCCATATACCCAGGGGTAAAGTGCTTTCCAAAGCGGTATGTTTTCCGTCTATTATAACCACTTGAAACAAGACGAGGGTGGCGACAGGAGCTGGGAACATGTATGTCGTGTAGATGGCCTGCGACTTGCACCTGGAAGTAAGGGGCGTGCATACAGGGTTATTATTATCTTCACATTTCTGACGTTCGGTATTTGTTATTCTCCCAGGTATATCCAGAGCACCTGTGCCACTTCTGGGGAAGGGCTGTATGAGGGACTGGACTGGCTCTCCAGCAACATTGCCAACAAGGTATCATCGTACAGTTAGTTGTGAACCAACTTCCATTTTCAAATGCAAGTTGTAGTTTTTTTTTTCCTTTTCTTGGGAAACATTTTAACATGATGTCTGCTTTCAGGGTTAATCTTCTCATGGCGTCAGCTGAGCGGTTAATATCAGATGACAATACAACATGGTTCAGCGCGAAAATAGGAGACTTTCAGAGCTTTTCTGGGTTTGCCACTGGGTTTAATTTCTTCTTTGGATATTTTTCATTTGTTTGCCTAGTATATTAAGAAAAGAAAAGAAACTGTATGCGGTTGTCGTTAGTATCTTGCTTGCTCCGCAAGATAGCTGTCTATGTAATTTGCTTTACAGAGCGATTTGTCTCAACTTTCGATGTACTAGTTTGTAGTTTGTTTTAATTCTCCAGACCACTACTCCAATTTCCTATGCCAAGAACATTCAAATCAATTTTACACATTCAAAGGCTCTTCCGACTCCAAACCTCGTAAACTTTAAGAGACACAGTCTTTCAAGAATTGAGGAATGTCATGGCTTAACTGTTTTTTGGTCGCTCTTTTTGCCTTGCTATCAATGTCGAAAGTTGTATTAAAAAATGCCAGGTTCTTTTTCTCAGACCTTTTGTAAGTAGTGTAGAAAAGCAGCATAGACGAATGTTCCTCGAAGGGTGATGTAGACCGGAGATGAGGTATATAAAGAGAGCGCGCGTACAGACGTGGACTCGTTTGTGTATTTGAATATTTTACTGCATGCAAGGAGGTCCACCACCGGAAGAATTTGGCTAAGGCAAGTGGCGGTTTTGTTGATTCCTAATGAACACATACTTGGGCAGTTTCTGAAGTTCGGGTTTGCACGTGTTTAACTGAATTGAGGCTACATCTAGAAAGTCCTTGTGCTAAGTATGCCACTCATGCCGGCTCTTCAAACTTGAAGCCGGTCGTCTCGAATTTGAGAGCACTAATAATACCGAGTCTATCTGTCCGTTTCGATGGAAGAAAATATAGCATCCTAAGACTCTTATTCGATTATAGAATGTATTCGTCAACAGTAAGATGGCAATATATTGTACCTCGTTTGTAAACTGCGTGGATGAGTTCGGGTATTCGTGCCTTCACACATACATGATTTCCTTTGTTTAACTGCCCAAAATTACAGAGGTTTATCTGGACAATTGTCACAGCGCCAGGTTTTGAACCCAGTAGCAGCCCTTGGTCTACCCAGGAATCGACCTTCGCCATTACAGCTTATTCCTCATTGGGACTCGAAGGTTTGAATCGATGCCAAGCAGCTTACCGCTTCTTTCCTTCTGCAATACTACTTTCTGTGCACTTCTTATTGGAGAGAAGGGTATGTAGCAAGTGTTGCTCTTCCAATAAAGCAGATGAACGTAGAACGCCAGGAAATGGACGTGTTAAATTACCTGAAGCTGGACTAAGGAATTGCGATTGAAGACACATCAGATACACCATCAGGTCACGTTTTGGATAAATCTGATCCAACTTGCATTACCACTTCTCAAAATTCAAAACTGTCCATAGTTTTATGGCCAGAAAAAAAAAAGAGTGCATTTCAGCTTCATCATGTGCCTAGATATGCTTCCAAGATGCTCCTCAGGAATCATCATGACAATTAAGGACATCACACCTCATAATCCTACAAAAGGAACACCCTACACTCTTTCTTGGCATGTACAAAATTTGGCAAATTGCTGTGAGCATTAAAAAAAATAACTAGACGGCATCCCCACCTCCATTGCTGGTTTCTTGACTTGCTTCTGCGCTGCTGTTTTGTTCTTGTGCTGGGGGCTTGGCAGGGCCAGGTCCAGCAGATACCTTCACCATGGATGGGCGCAAGAGCCTGTCACCAAGCTTGAAACCCTTGCGGAATTCTTGGATTATGATGCCTTCCTCAAATTCCTCAGAGTCCCCACGCATGATTGCCTCGTGAAGCTTTATAGCAAAAACAGGCATCACTCATCAGTTGGAGGCATTATATCTCAATGGACATTGCTAAAGAAAATTGACTTACCATTGGATCAAACGCAGCGCCAACAGTCTCCACAGTTTCAACACCCAATGAACTCAAAATTTCAACAAACTGCTTATAAATGCTCTGGTAGCTGTTATTGATTTTCTCCTCTCCCTCTGTCTCTACCTTGATCTGGGCCCTGGCCCTTTCAAAATTGTCCAACACAGGCAACAAGCTTTCCACAACTTCACCTTGCACATTTGTCATCAACGAAAGGCGCTCTCGCTCAGTCCTTTTCCTGAAGTTATCAAAGTCCGCACTGATCCTAAGAATCTTATCCCTCTCTGTGGATAACTCTTCAGACAAAGTAGCAATCCTGTTTGACAGAGAAATCTTCTCATCTTCGATTGACTGAAGGAAGGCTTCTATTTCTGAAATCGTGGATGATCACCATTTGATAGAGCTTCTTTGTATGCCTGGAGTGATGCCATCAGAGCTGACAACTGTTCATCTTCCATAGCCACAGCACTGTCACCTGTCTCATTTTCAGCAGTAGCTTCATCTTCTGAACCTTCCTGCTAAACAGAGTCATGTTCTCCATTACTAGAGCCATAAGCTTAGTATTACTAGAAACTTAGAGAGGGAAACATAATGTACAAGAAATATGGTTTTTTGCAACAAAGCGGTTGTTAAAATTGAAATCACATGTCTATCATTCTTGAGTTCATGTTTGCGGACACATCATGGCAAGTGTTTATAGCTCTGAAAGACATTGTCAAAAAGGGCATAGCCCTGAAAGAAGTCCACTGCAATTAATGGCATTGGCTGAGGTAGTGAGGTGGGAATGCTTCAGACACAACCCTGTTTAGCCACTAGGTAAATGGGCTCCGACCAAAATATCTTGTGGAGGATGTCAACAGATGTCATTTTCAATCATTCCCTAACTAGAGGCCATTTAGTTATTTCCGGCTGGTGGTTAAACTTAACCTTTGACAACCAGCTGCACTGGCCATGGTCTTGCATCCAACTTAACCATTTATAATAATGTGTACAAGTATGGATGCAGTAACTATACATCTGAGACCTCCATTGTGTCAATTGTCTTGTTGCAAAAGAATGAATATAATATAATCATTGGCAAATGCCAAATAGTATATATGCATATGTATAAAATAAAGTGGTTGCAAACGCTTGTTGTGCCTTCCACTTCTTGCTCAGAAATAGCCACAACTCCAGCCACCTTAAGTCATAATCAGAATAGTCTATTTAGACAAATGCTTGATTAATCTAGGAAATAGCTAATTAAGATGCCCTCAAAACATCCTAAAATCTGAACAGTGTCACCAGGAAATAAGTCATTTAGTACATTAATGTGTAGCAAGATAAGGATAACTTAGGAGTTATGATGACCTCACGGAAGCAGGTTGGTCATGGAACTTGCAAATATAAAACATTGATGTCGAGTAAACAAAAGATCCGATTCTTGAAACCCATCGCACCAAAAGGTGGAAGCCAAAACTCACATACTTAACACAATCTGCTAATCCATGGCAGTTATAATGTTAGACAAGTTAGACAACAGGTTATCAAGTTTCCCATTTGATATGCCAATATTTACAATTCCTTCAGGCAATACCAGCAATGATCGATTTGCACTATTCAGGCGAATGTAATCATTCAATGCTAGAATTTTGTGGTACATGCAAGTTAGAAGCCTTCTACGTTATTCGCTTAATGACTGGTCCATCTAAATGTAAGAAGTTCATCATTATTGGAGTCATATCTTCAGCAGAAGTTCTCAATAAACACAGATGCAAGGATGTTGTCCTGGATTTCTGTCAAAAGGACACATCATAGATGACAACAACAGTGATCATCATAGAAGATGGTATACAAAGGTAGCATCTACCAATTTTTTGTAAATCTAGTCACACATGTAAGGCTGCATACAAACGCCATTCAGTTTTTGACTCCATATTGCCAACTAAGAACATAAATAAATGGATGAGACAAAAACTGGAAAATGTGGAGTATGACTATACTTAAGTCAATTAACATATGATGAGATACATCTTTCCAGAGCACATTTTCCCTAGTTTTTTTTTTCTCCAATTCCTGAGTTAAGCACTTGTGATTGAGTTTTAGGTTATTATTCCCCTAGTTCAGGGCCGGGTGTGAGTCCATTTTATATATAGTACCTTCAGGCTTTTGTTGTCTTATACCATCAGGCTTTTGTTCGCCAGCGCTTGTACATGCTCATAGGAAAGAAACAGACGTATGTGGTCTGCCAGTTCATTGAACAAGAAGCATTTTCTAAGGTTGCATAGCACCCTGATCCTACTTATACATTGCTGGGAATCTGTAAATAGAAATTTGCGTAGAACAAATTTAAGAAACGCCCTGTAATGTAGCAGTATATCGCATAATTCCATCCTAGCCAAGCAAGAATTATCGGAGAAAATAAAAGGAATCATGGTGGCAAAGGTTTAAACTATCTTATAAAGCATGCATGTTATGAATGCTGGCAAGACAAGACATGAAGAAACGCACCATATCACAAGTTCCGCCAAAAAAAAAAACAGAAAGAAAGCACGGAAGAACAGGCACAAAGGTGCAGTCTTTGGATAGCACCCACAAAAGTAAAGCAGAGAGCAACCAATTCACAGCAACGGCAAAACCCAACCGCTCCCCCACGCTAAATCGCGTTACCTCAGCCGTCGTCTCCTCGGCCGCGCCCGTCTCGGTAGCTTCCCCGTACGCGGCCAGGGGCAGGAGAGCCCGGAATCGGAGGGGCTCACGGGGCCGAGCGGCTAGCTTGAGCTGGTGCAGCCTTCGGGGCCTCTGCCCGAGACGGAGGACCGGGAGGGCCCTCGGGATCTCCAGGCAAGTGGAGCTCCGGCGCGCCGGAGGGAGCAGGGCGGTGGGCGTCCTCAGAATGGTGGCCATCGCGGACCGCTGCAAGAGAGGGAAGCCTGGAAGACGACCAGAGAAGAGGGAATCCAGCAGCGTGACGTCCCGTCCGCGCGGCCACTGGAAGCCTCCGGAGAACAAGAACAGCAGCAGGGAGCTGGGAGTGGCAACGGGGGGAGAGAAAGATTAGCTTTTGGAAGGTTTCGGGGGGCCACGCCTCCGCTGCCGGTTGGGGGTGTAGTGTTCGCCCTAGGTTTGTGTGACTCCGTTAACGGTGCCAAGCGGGCCGGATTCTGGTCCGTACAGGGCCTATCCGAATCGATAAGAAAAGTGGAAATCAACTACCGGTTCAAATTTTGATCTACTATTTATTTTTAGAGAAAGATTTATTGTACTTTTACATTGCACTTAAGTGCAATTGACTTGACATAAGACCCGTGTGACATCCAACAATTGGATGGCCACTTTATCACTCTTCATATGAGGAGTGCTACATGGGCCTTATGTCTAATCACATTGCATTTAAAGTGCAATGTGAAAGTACAATAAGCCTTTCTCTTATTTTTAAGTTCTTTGACTTAATTTTTTTGACATCCGATCTATTGAAAGTGGATATTTATTTTTAGATCTAAAATAGGACTCCACCGTCAATTAACTGACGGTGGGTAAGATAAAATGTCCTAAATGCCCTCCCGTCGGCGTCTTCTCCTGATCCGTACGTGCACATCTCCGTCGAGAGGAAACCTTGCGTGGACCAAATCATAGAAAACCACTGGGTGGATATACTTATGCGTACCAATCGCCTCTATGCCTCCCTTACAGCTCATCCCCGCTTCCTCCTCACGTCGTTAGTTTCTAATCTCCAACTCCGCGTCACTCATGCTCAGGTCCTCATCGATGAAGAGACGAGTAGGGGGAGATGCGCCCTCGTGTTGGTGTCGGGTCTGGAGATCCGGTGGCAAGACCAGAAGATAACCTATTGGTGTACCACTCCGGGTTAGCCGTACTGCGGGAGGTGTGCTGGTTGGACATCTGCGCCAAGGTGGTCGCCGTCGACCTCTTTCCGCAGACAAATTGCGTCTGCGTCCTCGTCTTCCAATTGCTCCCCATAGCGTTTGGCAAGGCGAGGAGACACAGGAGGCCTGAGTCTCTGTGGGAGGCGCCTCTCGTCGGAGCGCAACGTGTGTCTATAGCTTCAGGCGGGCGACGAGGAGAGTAGCGATGTCGTCGGAGGCGGAGGGCCGCACCGGAGGAGGGACGAGTGGTTAGAGATAGATCTAGGAGGGTTCACGACAGGGAAGTTTTGCCTTGGGGGGGGGGGGGTCTTGGTGGAGATGGGGTTGAGGAAGGTGGAGATGGGGTGAAGGAGGTGGAGAGGCTGGGCCAAGCCAAGGGTGGGCTGGTCGTGAGGGGCGTGGAGGTGCGGCCTAGGCACTTTGCCACCGAGAGCAAGTAGGAGGGGACGACCAGGATCAGCAAACGGGAGAGATAACAGAAGGATGGAAAATAAAAGGAAATATAAAATAGATTAAAAATTATTTTTTCTGATCAATGGACCTAAAAATAAATAGAAGGTCAACAATGTATAAAATAAAAAAAACCTATAAGAAAATGCCACATCAACTGACCACCTCACCTGCCAACTCGGAGTTCCAGAGAGTTGCTGGACTAATATTCTTTTAGGAGAAAGACTTAGTGCACTCTATATTGCACTTTAAGTACAATATGACTAAGCAATAGTTTATGTGGCACTCCTCACATGGGAGTGATATGATGACAACTCAATTGTTGGATGCCACATTGATTTGTTGTCTAGTCATATTACACTTAAGTGCAATATGAAAGTGTACTAAATCTTTCTCTTCTTTTAGAAAAAGTGTATGGCTTGCAAATGCTTGACTTCTAATACTTATTGAGAAGTTGACAGGTGTAACTCTATTCTTAAATGATTAACTTTATATTTAGCTAACTAGATGATTCCATACCTATGAAAAAGGGGGGAAAATAGACCACTGATTTTCTAAAATGAAGTGAATTTTGGCTCTTCGTTCCAAGGGAAAGATGATAAAAAATTCTTAATCATGTTTCTTATCACGTCACATGAGAAATCCTTAATTGTTTGATCACACTATATATATAGAGAGAGAGGGGAGAATGTTAGTTTTCTATCTGGACATGATGATTTTTTTAGATGAGATATGAGTTCATCTTTAGTGCTTTTAATTCTTTCTATTTTATTATAAAACCTATTATCTCATTTTATGAAGAATATAGTGGGAATCAATAATATCATGAATGGGGTCAACCTGCCCCTTTCATCCACTAATTCCATCCTAGATGGATAGCAAAATTACCATATTTATTTATGAAAGTAGTAAATATTTGAAAAATACTTTTTTCTTGACCGATTAAGTAGAAAATTGAGTTGACTTATTTAAACATCCGATCAATCAAATAAGTCGGGCACCAAACAAGTCAATGTTTTCTACTCAATTGATCAGATTTTCAAACAAACCATGTATATTTTTAACCCGACATAGTCTTGATAGAAAATAAGATAAATTAATTAATAATTTTTTATTGTAACACGGAAAGTTTTTACTGTAATATAGTTTAACATAATTACAATAGATGATAAAATTTATTATAATAAATTACAGTTTTTAAAGACTAAAAAATAAATTAAATATTTGATAAAACTTTTTAATTAATTTATCCTAAAAAAATATTTCTCTAAATACTTATCTATATATTATTTTAGGGAAAATTAATTGGGGGTCCTGTCAGAGCCTGGTACTTATTTCCTCGTCCTGTCAGAATATCGTTTGATGTAAAGTCCTGCTTTTCTCCAGGTTTAATTTTCAGTCCCTGCTTTTCACACGTCACCATTTACGGCCCTCCACACACGATTTCCGTCTTCTTGGCCTCCGTCTCTTTTTCCCATTCTCGTCTTACCCTTCCCTCCTTTTTTCCATCGCCTGTTCTCCAAACGACGCTGACGCTTCGGTGGCCCGTGAACTCTGACCGATGCGAAGTTACTCTTACATACCCTGCCAAGAACTGATACAGCAACCATTGACAGCACTTACAAACCGCCTTCGGACGACCGTTCTTCACACTATAAAAGGAACCCAGGGTCATTCCTATCTTCATCACAAGCTTCCCTCGCTCTTCTTCTTCCTATCTTTGTTGCTCGTCTTCTTCATCTTTATTTGCAGATGTCTTCATCTAACCGTGCTCCCCAGAGGGATGGCAAGGCACCTGCCTCACCGTTGCCACCGTCGCCCCCGGCTCCCCCGGCTCTACCTTTCCCGGAGACGTACAGCCCCCCGACTACTGAACGATTTTACGGTTGGGTGGACGATGGCTTTACAGAAAGCCTCTCGGCTGTACCACCACAAGGGCCTCACCAACATCCTCCCTGACATTGGCCCTAGGGCAGAACACATACTTCCTCACCTTCCCCGCGTCCCTCCCCGGCCCTCTCCTATTCTCCCCTCCCTCGTCCACCGAGTAATCGGGTTAGGGTGTTTAGAATGTCTTTGGCCGGACCGGGGTATTTATGCCCATTAAGGCTCCATATCCAGATCCGCCTCCCGCGAACGGACCGAAGTCTCGCAAGGATATCTCCACACGTGTCCAGTAAGAGTACAAAAGACAAACCACAAGAATAAAAGACACAAGAAAGTACATGTGCTCATATCTGCTCCCAATTTGTACAACTGTCCCATTACATTAATACATATCCAATTTAAAAAGAGTACAACTACCTGGGGCATACCCCGAGGGAGCACAAGCTCACACTATACTAACTACTACACTACTGCTGGTGGTACAAGTCTGACACAACGCCGCTGCAAGCCAAACACACGGCAAGCCCTGAAAAGAACTGTAGGGGAGTGAGCCTCAACAATTCACTGGCTCAGCAGGGGCTAACCAAAACAACACGTAACCACAGACACCTCAACCCCAATCGTCTCACTGGCAACAACAATAGCCAAACCATTTCATGCTCACATCATGACAATAAATAACAATTAAACATAATCATGATTATAAACACAAAGTCCTCAGAAAGAAAGTAGGACTACATGACTAACATAATACCATTAGTCAGCCCAACTACTAAAGTGCCTAAACCACAGTCTCACTGGCACACAGCTATAACAACTAGCCTAACTATAAGCCGCACAGGCAAACTTCAAACACGAGGTATTAGGACAGCCAACCAAGTGCTAGTCCATTAAACCCCAAAACCACACTACGTCGAGTGTCACACATAAATGGCACACACTAAAACTATAAACGGAATCATGCTCAAGAAGAGTAAAACTCAACAAGTGGAAGGTCTCACATGGCCTCCACGGAGCACAGCTCTACTAAACCACAATATGCCTAGGCCACAAGCCTCATCGGCAAATTACCGAGCAAGGTAACATAGTTAATAATCACGAACTAATCCACAATAAATTATAAACAAAGATCTACTTAAAACAGTTAGGATACAACAAGTGGCAGGTCAAACCACAAGACCTCCACAACACACAAGTACCCGAAAAGGTTGGTACACAATGTACCACCACAAAACTACAAAGTAACCACGAAGGGAACAAGTACCTGCTACTCTGAGGTACCACAACACAAACACCCGAATAAGGTACAAGTAGGTGATAAACACCACACAAAACCAAAATGTATTATACCTTTAATTAGGCACAATATTACAGGCAAAACCTCAAGCGCAAATCTCATAAACTACAACTCAACCACAATTGTGCCAACACCAGGGCACCCTCGAACTGGTCAAACCTCGACCACAAGTCACAAACTAACAAGCCACAGACACTGGCAAAGCACGAGTCAAGCTACAGCTAGTGTAAGCAAAGCACGAGTCAGAAAGAACGACGCCACCACACGGGAATGGACTACTGGCTGATCAGGCCAATATCCAACCCGGACAACACAACACAAGAACAACCTCTCTCTCGCAGTCACGGACGAAAGGTCCACTGCCGCTCCACGGAACAAGTCAAACAACTGTGGAGACCAACCACACCCACCTGCAGACACACAACTGCAGGCCCATGGTTGGCACCTCTAGAGTCTCTGGCCGGAGCACTCTAAAGTGAGGCACTGGAAAACAGGACTAGCTGGGGACCAGTGTCGACTACTGGTGTCCGTACCCCCAACTACAAGCGCGCTACAAGCGACTACACACCCACAACACAAGCCGCTGCCCTACTGCCGTCTTTCCCTCAGCCGGACGTACAACTCAAGCACAAGAGTAAGGTGTCCCGGAAGACGACACAGACCTCAACGACCACACTGTACCGGGACAAAACCCCGAGCACAACAACACACGTGCCTGGCTCACAAAGAACCTGGGTACCCGACTAGAGAGGCATTCCGGAATAGGCGCCGGACCACCACACTCGGCTAGCACAAACCACGATACTTACACATATAGCCTTTACTTATAATTTACAATATACAAGTGTTAGGATTAGCTTAACATCAGTCACCAAGTGACCCCAAAGCTATCCCACACCAACACACAACTGAACCACAAACTTGCCTATCATTGGTCACCTTATGACCTCCAAGCTAACTCACATTAATATATATATATAATCGCGATAGCCAATCATATTTGGCCTATCATTGGTCATGAGATGACCTTTGCAACAACACACCGCTTACTTACTTCATAAATCCATATAATATTATTCGAAACAACAACAGACCAGGGCTAGGTCGGTATGGACCTTCACTACCCAAACACCACAAAGTCATGGCTAGGCTCACACAAGAACCTCACTGCCCAGTTACTATGATAAATCATAAGAATTACATTACAACAAAGTGTGTAGTACACATACCCACAACCACGTAAACAACACGTGTATATTACACCCTGGTTGGTGTACCACACGTCTACCCATAAACACATGTCCAACCATGGACAACGCACTTCAAGAGAGCCACGGGTGCCACGCACCACACATACTACGTAAAGCGATTACGTACAACACACATCATTCATGTAAAACATGCCCATTACATGAGCAGTATGCTCCAAGAGCATAACAAGTGCACTGGCTCACACCGGTCTCGCCATGCACACTCACAAACATGCAATACTCATACCAGGAAAACTACGTAAACAACACTGCATGGATACATGCACAGGTTGGCGGCAACATCGACTGCCGCTTGAAAGAAGTAACGGCAAGCGATCTAGCCGTTTATATCTTGGTTGATGAACCTGGCGTCAATCGATGTTGACGCCGAGCTCTTCAACCCCAGACCCTGCAGAACCCTAATCGATCCCACATGCATTCCTGATCCCGAAATCATTAAGAAAATAGAGGAAACAGTTCCTCTAACTCCCATGCATTATAATTAAACTAAAACAGCATGCTTTACTACATAAAATCATCAAACCAACTATTAACCCCACATGGTGCAACTTAATCCGAAAATACAATAAAAATGCTGGTTCAAGTATTAAGTCGTGTTTTAATGTCTCTAACAAACTAACAGGGCTCGCCCCTACCTCAGAAACGCATTTAAACTCCCGAAGAACCTCGAATCACGCCGAAACCCAAGAAACGTCCCACGAACACCGCACTCCAATCCGCCATTCCCCGCCCGATCTGCAGCTACCACGCGTACCACAGCTTCCCATGAGCTCCCGCCACCGTCAGAACTCGCGAAGAAGCTCAAGGGTGAAAGTGGGCCGAGAGGAAGGAAAGAGAGTGGAAAGGACAGGGCTCGGGTCTGCCATAAAAACACAGGCACCAGGTTAACGTCAACCATTTGGCCGTTTAACCAGACCGCCACAACTAGACGTCCACAAAGCTTGACGCCAAGTTCAACAGTCGACGTCCTCAAAGATGGACGCCAACTCACTGCGTCCAGCAAGCTGAACACCAACACGGACCCAAACCAAACCCGGTAAGGATCTAGTAAGAAACACACAACACTAATGGGCCTCACATTGGCCACCAAACCCACTAAACCTGGATCCACGGGGATCCGGAAAACGCGCGACGTTACAGTCTCCCTCCCCGACCATTTCCTCCCCTCCCCTCCCATCCCTTCCTACACCTCACCTCCCCTCCCTCCCTCCCTTCTCTGCAATCCTTCTTATTCCTCCCCTCCCCTCCTATCTCTGCTGTCCTTATTTTCCCCTCCCCTCCGTTTCATTCCAGTGTCCATGCTATTAGGTTACGGAGTTAAGATTGTAACAGTGCTTGTTTATGGAATATAATATTTCCTTATATGCAGTCTTCTTGGGGCTTGTATGTGCTATCTATGATGTGTGTACTGTAATACTAACAGGTTCCTCCGAAGCGGTCAGCGGTGTACTGCTGGAACTGTAACCTCATAGCATGCATACTATAATGACAAGGCTAAGTACTGTAAAAGATTTCAACTGATACTCTAATAATGTGTTCTGGAAACGTAACCACCTATTATGTAACTATAAACGTATAGGTAAAGACTGTAAGAGGATTCTACACACACACTTACCAAAAGGATTGTACACACACTGTAATGAGGTAGGCGTAGCTGGGCGCTCAAGCTGTAAGACAGTACGTCTTCAACTGTAACCTAGTATCATTTATACTGTAACAGGAATAGGTAAAGACTGTAACAGGATTCTACACACACTGTAATGAGGTAGGCGTAGCTGGGCGCTCAAGCTGTAAGACAGTACTTCTTCAACTGTAACCTAGTATCATTTATACTGTAACAGGAATAGGTAAAGACTGTAACAGGATTCCCACACACTGTAATGAGGTAGGCGTAGCTGGGCGCTCAAGCTGTAAGACAGTACATCTTCAACTGTAACCTAGTATCATTTATACTGTAACAGGAATAGGTAAAGACTGTAACAGATTCTACACACACTGTAATGAGGTAGGCGTAGCTGGGCGCTCAAGCTGTAAGACAGTACTTCTTTAGCTGTAACTAGTATCATTTTACTGTAACAGGAAGAGGTAAAGACTGTAAGAGGATTCTACACACACTGTAATGAGGTAGGCGTAGTTGGGCGCTCAAGCGTAAGACAGTACATCCTCAACTGTAACCTAGTATCATTTTACTGTAACAGGAATAGGTAAAGACTGTAAGAGGATTCTACACACACTGTAATGAGGTAGGCGTAGCTGGGCGCTCAAGCTGTAAGACTACATCTTCAACTGTAACCAGTATCATTTATACTGTAACAGGAATAGGTAAAGACTGTAAGAGGATTCTACACCACTGTAATGAGGTAGGCGTAGCTGGGCGCTCAGCTGTAAGACAGTACATCCTCAACTGTAACTAGTATCATTTATACTGTAACAGAATAGGTAAAGACTGTAAGAGGATTCTACACACATGTATGAGGTAGGCGTAGCTGGGCGCTCAAGCTGTAAGACAGTACATCTTCAACTGTAACCTAGTATCATTTATACTGTAACAGGATAGGTAAAGACTGTAACAGGATTCTACACACACGTAATGAGTAGGCGTAGCTGGGCACTCAAGCTGTAAGACAGTACTTCTTCAACTTAACCTAGTATCATTTATACTGTAACAGGAAGAGGTAAAGACTGTAAGAGGATTCTACACACAACTGTAATGAGGTAGGCGTAGCTGGGCGCTCAAGCTGTAGACAGTACATCTCAACTGTAACCTAGTATCATTTATACTGTACAGGAATGGTAAAGACTGTAAGAGATTCTACACACACTGTAATGAGGTAGGCGTAGCTGGGCGCTCAAGCTGTAAGACAGTACATCTTCAACTGTAACCTAGTATCATTTATACTGTAACAGGAATAGGTAAGACTGTAACAGGATTCTACACACACTGTAATGAGGTAGGCGTAGCTGGCGCTCAAGCTGTAAGACAGTACACCTCAATTGTAACCTAGTATCATTTATACTGTAACAGGAATAGGTAAAGACTGTAGAGGATTCTACACACACTGTAATGAGGTAGGCGTAGCTGGGCGCTCAAGCTGTAAGACAGTACATCTTCAACTGTAACCTAGTATCATTTATACTGTAACAGGAATAGGTAAAGACTATAACAGGATTCTACACACACTGTAATGAGGTAGGCGTAGCTGGGCGCTCAAGCTGTAAGACATTACTTCTTCACTTTAACCTAGTATTATTTATACTGTAACAAGAATAGGTAAAGACCATACAACAAGTATCATTACAATGGTTAGGAGTTAGTACGGCGGCAGTTCTCCTTCAGTTGTAGACCTATGAACGCCCTTCTCCATTGAAGTACGCTTTGATGAAGTGGAGGGCGATTTTTGCTCGCACAATAGGCATGTCATTCTGACTGAAGGGCAAATCTTCAATGTTCGTACGTGCTAGACATTCCATGTATTTGCAAGTAAAAATCCGCAGTCGTCTCCCGATCCTTGTTGTGGGCATGGGTCGGGGTAGCGTAGCGGCCATGTAGCTGCATCTATCTGCTTGCCCTTTAGGTATCTTATCAGTTCCTCCACCTGCATAAGAGAATGAACAAAGAGTTCGAGCAACTTAATGTAGATTTCATGTTACTGTTACGTATGTAACACAAGTGCTCGCGCTCTGTAACGAATGTAAGCATCGTATGGAACACTGGTCACTTACATATTGTGGAATGTCAGCACGATGTTTGTTTCGTAATGAGTCGTACACGTGGAACTCTTTTTCCTTCATGCGGATGACCAGAAGAGCCCATGGTTCGTTCCAACGTGCATGGGGGAGAAGATGAGGTCGAATTCATTTGGGGCGCGGTCCAATCTGTTGAAAGCGTTTTCGAAATGTTGTTCCTTGCTCTTATCGTCTCTGCAAGATTGGACATAACCCTTTAAAGCGGCATGCAGATATCCAAAATTCCAAAATGTCGGGTTCTCTTCACGGGGCGAACAAGTAAGCGTTGACGTAGCAGTCAATTACGACCGATTCGCTCTCCCTCGCGAACAATAGCTCCCGGATGTCATGAAACGAGAGGAAATTGTCGTATCCTTCCACAGGGCCGTTGAACATTAAATTTCTACATGTAAGAAAACATCTTGGGTAAGAATTAAGACTGTCATCAGTATTTGACGAAACTGTAAAGATGGTAGACATATACTGTAAACATGGTAGACATATACTGTAAACATGGTAGATGAATATGTAAACATCTTTGGTCGAAACTGAAACATGTAGACATATACTGTAACACGTACTCATTAATGAAGCACTCATTGAAAAATCGTTCAATCAATGACTTTTCGGCCACTCCTAATGCGTCCCGGGCGACGTAATTACGTCTCTCCTCTTTCTTGCCCGTTGGAAGTGTGTCTGTACTCTCTTGAGACTCAACAAGGATCGTTTCGCAAGTGGACGCATTCACTTTCGTGGCTTGTGGTGCCGAAAATCGTCTGGCTGCGATAGAGTAAGTAAAAAAGGATGTTCTGTAAAACAATTATAATGTAATTGTAACGGACTCGGAACAAACTGTTATGTCTCATGAAGGGTTCTGTAATCGAATGCTCAGCTTATGTAAATTCTGTAAGGGGAAACCATACCGTAAAGATATCTGGTTGTCGTCTTATCCTCGTCCCAGCTGTACACGTCGGGACAATGATGATGGGGATATCTGACGCCGCTTCCTCTTATTTCCTTCTTCTTCCCCCTCCTTCTGCTTCCTCTTCGCGTTCTCCTCCTCCTCCTTCTCTTTCTCCGCCGCCTTCTTCCACTGGTCCTCCTCATTCTTCTTCTTCTTCTCGCCTCCTCCTTCTTCCTGTCCGCCTCCTCCTTCCTCTTCCTCTCCGCCTCCTCCTTCTCCCTTCCTGTCACCTCCTTCTTCGTCTGCTCCTCCTCCTTCCTCTTCCTCTCCGCCTCCTCCTCCTCCTCCTTCTTCTGCTTCGCCTCCTCCTCCTCCTCCTTCTTCTGCTTCGCCTTCTCCTCCTTCTTCCTCTGGTCCTCCTCCTCCTTCCTCTTCCTCTCCGCCTCCTCCTCCTCCTCCTCTTCTGCTTCGCCTCTCCTCCTTCTTCCTCTGCTCCTCCTCCTCCTTCCTCTTCCTCTCCTCCTGCCTCCTCCTCCTCCTCCTCCTTCTTCTTCGCTTCTCCTCCTTCTTCCTCTGGTCCTCCTCCTCCTTCCTCTCCTCTCCGCCTCCTCCTCCTCCTCCTCTTCTGCTTCGCCTTCTCCTCCTTCTCCTCTGGTCCTCCTCCCTCTTCCCTTCTGCTCCTCCTCCTTCTTCCTGTCCGCCTCCTTCTCGTCTGCTCCTCCTCCTTCCTCTTCCTCTCCGCCTCCTCCTCCTCCTTCTTCTGCTTCGCCTTCTCCTCCTTCTTCCTCTGGTCCTCCTCCTCCTCCCTCTTCCTCTCCGCCTCCTCCTCCTCCTCCTTCTTCCTGTCCGCCTCCTTCTTCGTCTGCTCCTCCTCCTCCCTCTTCCTCTCCGCCTCCTCCTCCTCCTTCTGCTTCGCCTTCTCCTCCTTCTTCCTCTTCCTCTGTTCCTCCTCCTCCTCCTTTCGCCCCCTCTTTTTCCCCTCCTTCAACTCCGGAATGTGCAACTCCCTAAATGACCGCCGCGACCTTGTCTGGACGATCTCCTTCTGTAACTGAGAACACGAAAGTCTGTTAATGTCTATGAAAGACAGCTGAAACATAGAGAACAATTCTGTAACTTCGTATATGAAAGACTGTAACAGACAGGGAATGAAACTGTAAAGGTAGAGTACAATCGTATTACTAAGTATAAGATGACTGTAAGAGAGTAGGACTCTAACTGTAAATGAGGAAAGCATTCTGTAACTAAGAAAATGAAACAATGTAACGACACAAAACGTTTACTGGACGTTGGTAACTCTTCTTTGCCACGGCTTGGGAGCTCCAATGGCGGTAGGGCTAAAATTGCACATTCTGCTCTGGGGGGGATGTTGCCACCGAGGCTGCTGAAATTGTTCCTCCAGTCTATGTAGCCTTCCATCCATAACTGGAGGATATTGTTCTGCCGGTGTAATTGGTCATTCTGCCGCTTTAATGCTCATTCTGCGAAGTATCTGGTCATTGCCAGTTTAAACTGCTCATTCTGCCGAAGTATGGTCATTCTGCGCGCTGTAACTGGATAAGAATGCCATGCAGAGAGTTATCTGATGGAGGGGTTGGGAAGTGGTCGGGGGTGATGCCGTCAATCGTCGCGAAGCTCTAGGTGGCTCCTCATTTTCATATACTCCAAATACACCTGAATTAAGCAGGTACAGGTACATGTATAAGTCATATACGAAGATAACACAGTTCCAGGGGTAAGTAACACTTACATCAGATCGACGCAACCCCGTAGCAGGGCGGATAACTCCGGTCCCTTATTCCGGCACAATCCCACGGAAAAATGGGGGTCCCTTCGGATGATCTGGTTTCCATTTGTATTGGTGCATCAAAAACCATGCCTACATCATATGAAATGGATAATGCGTATGAGAAGTGTATCGTAAACGTATGTAACAGATACATATGTCTTCTGTAAATGTATCTACGCGTACTGTAATAGGTTCATATGTCATTTGTAATAGACACAGTCATGAACTGTAACAGAGGACATATGAAAACGTATGTAACATATACATATGTCTTATGTAAATGTACTCTATGCGTACTGTAATAGGTTCATATGTCTTCTGGAATAGACACATTCGGAACTGTAACACAGGGTACCGTAACAGTATACTCACATCGAGAGCGGGGAACACAACCGGTTAGGAAGATGTTTTTTGCAGGAACCAGCTGCTTTTTGAATGCCATCACCCCCGACATCAGGTACTCGTGGATTGCGGCAACCCAATTGGCGTTGTTCATGTCAGGGAGGTCGTCAAGTGTATGGCAGAATGGACAGCGACCCCGAATCCCACTTGTGGGGAAGAAGAAACAGGAACAAAGAAGCGCAACCCAAAGTTTCACCGAAATCTCAACAGCAAGCTGACCCTCCTGTGGAACGTACTCTTAAGTTTCAAATGGACATTGTGCCTGTCCATCGTTCTTTTGGTTCCAAGGATCCGGCGCAAACTGGCTTTTGTCCATCCGTGTTCAGGTCGATAGGGGAACCAACATTTGGTATACCCATAACTTTGCTATGTCTGAAGGGCGAAAGTCATGCTGCATGAGCCAATCTTAAACGCTCTCCATCGAAACGTGTCATAAGATCGACAATGAGTGAAATGGGGTAGGTCACCATTCGCATTTGATATACGCGCGAAATGGTGAATTCCTCATCAACTTCAGATGCGCGCTCCTAAATTGCAAATCGTCCATAACGGAACGGTAGTAACAGAAGCGAGCATCGCGTATTATATTCATTCTTTTCTGCAAAGAAAGATCGCATCTAAAAAAGGAAACATTATTCGACAAACATCCGTATTAGGGTAAGAAGAAACTACTTTTTCGTACGACTTGGAGTCTGGGTTCTTCCACGAACGCTTCTTGCACCGCATCCGCCGCAATGCTCTGAATGTCAGCGGCCGTAGGAGATCGACGGCTTGCCATCGTTAGAGGGGAGAGACGGATTGCTTCGTTGGAGATGTAACTGAAGGATGGGAAACTGTAACAGAGAAGAGGTCTGGTGGAGGAATGGCGGTGTAGGAGAAGGGAAGGAGAAAAGTCATGATATATGAAGTCGGTTACCCGACGGGTAGACACTGGACTCAACAGGATGGCGGTGCACTGCAATGATGACCATCGGGCGGCTGAAAATACTCGATACGACAGACGAGGGGACGTCAAGGAAAATCACAGCCGCCCTTCGTATAGAGCTTTTCCGCCATGTTTGGTAGCCATATACGCACTCCCGCCAATTGACCCCCAGTCCAAGCCACTCATACACGAAACGTCTTCCACGAACCGTTCGTCTTCCTCTGCCACCCAATGGAGCAGCTCCCTGAAAGATTCATTTGGAGATCAAAGTTTCGTTCTTTCATAGGGAGGGACACGGATTTGGCGTCCATTCATAGCAGGGTTTTTTCCAAAGGTTGGGTGTAGACATGCAGGAGAACATGCTGAAGTATCGTCTTCCCATGGATACGACGTTGAACAGGTGTTGCTTGACGATGGGGATGTCCAAGCTATGTTTGATCTCACAAGTGTCAGGGAACATCATTGATAAATCTACAAATTCATCAGGTGGAAACTCGTTGCCTTAGTACGCATGCTAGTCGTCTTCAGATGGAACGCAACCACTTGACAGGTACGTGGTCCATGATCTTCACCACCCTTCATGTTATCCCATGTCTTAACAAGCCTTCGTCTTAAGAATGTATGTATGTACATTATTAGCAGAAGTACTTCAAACACGCATGGCGGTTCTTTGGTAAACCCAGAACCCCTCTAATTACCAGGAAGCCGTTTCGAGTTGTATGTGCGAGGAGAAGGAGCGGAAGGTGTAGTACCAATGTTGACGCAATATCCGTAGGTAGAATACACTCAGTAGGACAAGTCTTCATAAGCAAAGAGCTATTGCAGATGGAACTGAAAATTACGCGATCGCACGAGGATTTAATTGGAAATATTGAAGAACGACTCTATACGATTAATTGTACGTTGCAATGTCTCTGTTTGCCATGGCGCCTGCATGCGTCCGTCGTCGTTAAGGTCCACAATTTGAAATCAAGACTCAACAACACACACACCTGTGGATGTGACATTATGAGCGACGGACATCCACGGACATTAAGAAGGGGTAGCAAATGCTGTGAAGGGAAAACTAGTGAAACCCACCTACAGAGCAAGTGAAATGATGAGTGACATCCGCCGGGAATACGGTATCTGCATCCTTATCATCAGGTATGCCATGAATTGAATTGTAACACATCATGACGTCTACTGTAATCAATAGGTCCTTACTGTAATTCTCTGACCCTAGCATTGTAACAATTGTCCTCATATACTGTAAGGATCATTGTAATAACTGTAATCATTTCGACGTATACTGTAACAATATCTGCATGCCACTGTAACAATGTAATCATATACTGTAAGTCTCTGACCCTTGTATTGTAACAACTGTAATCTATTACTGTAAGGGTGTATTGTAACAACTGTAATCATTTGAGAGTTACTGTAACAACTTAAGAAGGCTACTGTAAGGTACGAGGACAAGAACTGTAACACTCTACAGAACATGAATAATCATTTGAATAGGCATGGTGGGGCAAAAGAGGTTGTTGTCGGTTCACTATACGGTGATTTCAGAAAAAGCTATCATATGTTGAACTGGTACAGCGAACGTGCATTACAGTCAAACCCGGGATCGATCTTGTCTCTAGAAGTGGACCCGGAGACTCAACGTTTCAAATGGTTTTTCATATGCTTCGAGGGTCTGCAATATGGGTTCGAAGTTGGTTGTCGACCTATGCTCTTTGGACGGAACTCATATCAAACAGCATAGAGTGCAAGGGGTTATACTTGCTGCAAGTGCCTTAAACGGTAACAATGAGCTATTCAGTGTAGCCTACTCCATCGCAGATTCGGAAACATATGACAACTGGGTCTGGTTTCTACAAAATTTGAAAAGGCATTGCTATCAGATAGAAGGATCGCGTTCCTATCAGACAGAGGGAGAGGTCTGAAGGAAGCGATCCCTGACGTATTTCCGAATGATCATCACGGCTACTGTTTCCAGCACATCATGCAGAACTTCAAACGCAATGTGCGGGGAAGTATGCCGCCCTTTCAAAAAATTACTTAGAAAAATTCTCCAGCGCATTGCCTATGCTGTTACTGAACAAGAGTACCAAGACGCAATGACTGCAATGGAGCTTAATTCTACTGAGGCCAAAGAATGAGTGCTCCGAAATGATGTCGAACACTGGTCCCATGCTCTTTTCCAGGGACAAAGGTTCGGCTCTTTAAATCATAAGCGATATGTTCTATTACATTCTGCCATTTATGTGCTTACAGTTGTAGGGATAATCTATTACAGAACGTGTTAAATAAGGTTACAGTATGTAGTGGACACTTGTACAGATATTTGATGTTAACCTAATTTCCTTCACATGGCCATACAGGTTGGTGAATTATACTCTATTGGCAGAGTCATTCAACAATTGGATACATGGCGCCGCGAAGTCTACCAATACTACAGATGGTTGACAAAATTAGAGTGCAAAATGATGGAATGGCTGCAAAGAGGAAAATTGATGCTGCATGTGGGAACACCATACTGTCCAAAGTACAAAAATCATCGAAAAAAACCTTCAAGAAAGGAGAAGCTTAGCAATCCGTCATTCAGATGGAATCAAATTTGAGGTTGTTCAAAGTATGAAGACGTACGGTAGACCTCCATCTACAAACATGCTCTGTGGACACTGGCAACTTGTCAGATTCCTTGCAAGCATGATGCGCAGCATTGGCAGTAACAAGGAGGCCGTTACTCAATATGTTTCGGCATTTTACAGCACAGAAGTGTATATGGCTGCATATGAAAGAAACATTCAACCTATCCAACATTTGACATGCCGGATCCGCCTCAACCATCAGAAGTTCTAATCAAGCCACCGACAACAAAAAGGTTGCCAGGAAGACGAGAAAGAGGAGAATACATTCAAGAGGAGAAGTAGATCATGCATATATTTGTTCACGGTGCAAACAAACAGGTCACAACCGAAAGAACTTGTAGCAACCCACCCCACAATCTGAAGGATTTTAAATGTTGTATATTAGTTACAAAGAACGTCGTCCTTATATTCCAATATTACGTGTATGTAATACATTATTACAGTCTACGCACTACGATGTTACAACTCCACTACTACGCTATTACAGTTTCAGTAATACACTTGTACAGTTCGCGCACTTACAATTACGTTTTGTTGTACAGTGTACGTAACGAGGTTACAGTTACTCTAATACTCTTACAGTTTGACCTGTGTACCGTATGTAGATGAAGACATCTCAGAATAAAGAGGAAGAAGACGAGCAAGAAAGATAGGAGGAAGAAGAGCACTGTCCTCACGATTTCTGTTACAGTATATGTAATAAGATGTTGCAGTTTAAGCACTAGACTCTACATTTCAGCACTACACTCTTACAGTTCGCGCACTACACTCTTACAGTTCCAGCACTTACGTATTATGTTATATTATACGTAAAAATGTTACAGTTTTAAGTACTAAGCTGTTACAGTTCGAGCACTACAGCGTTACACCTAAAGAATAGTCCTGTTACAGTTTGAGTACTACTCTTTACAGTTCAAGCACTACAGTCTACATACAGTTTTACATTATATGTTATAATCTCTTACAGTCGTTGGTCATGTTGATTATAGTATATGAGGGGATGTTACAGTGTGTTATTGGTAACATGTTGAGTTTGCATGATACAGAGCACATACATAAGCACAGAGAAGACTGCATCAAACGAAAATGCTTATCATAAAGAAGCCATGTATAATAAACTCTCTACCTCTACTCTACCGACCACTCGGTAGAGTACGGAGGGGAGGAGGCAGAACGGGTCAGGGGAGGGATGGGAGGAAGGGGAGGTGCGGAACGGTCAGGGGGAAAGGGGAGGTGCCGGAACGGTCAGGAGGAGGAGGAGAGGAAGGGATGTGTTCTACCCTAGGGCCGATGTTGGGAGGATGTTATTGAGGCCTTGTCGCCGTACTGCCGGGAGGCTTTCTGTAAAGCCATCTTCCAGCCCATGTAAAAACCATCCCAGTAGTCGGCGCTGAAGGTGGACTGTCGCAACGGGGGAGCCGGGGGCGACGGTGGCACCGGTGAGGCAGGTGCCTTGCCATCCCTCTGGGGAGCACGGTTAGATGAAGACATCTGCAAATAAAGATGAAGAAGACGAGCAAGAAAGATAGGAAGAAGAAAGAGCCGTTAGAAGCTTTGATGAAGGATAAGTAGGGGCCGTGGGTTCCTTTTATAGTGTGAAAACGGTTCCGGGCCTTCGAAAGGAGCTGTGTATAGTGAGTGATGTCAATGGTTGCTGTATCAGTTTTTGGCAGTTATGTAAGAGTAACTTCCCATGGATTACAGCTCACGGGCCTTGAAAAGGATCGAAGCGTCAGCGTCGTTTGGGGAACTGCGATGAAAAAAAGGAGGAAGGGTAAGACGGGAATTGGAAAAAGAGACGGAAGCGAAGGAGACGGAAACCGTGCGTGGAGGGTCGTAAATGGTGACGTGCGAAAAGCAGGGACTGAAATTAACCATGAGAAAAGCAGAACTTTACATCAAACGGTATTCTGACAGAGACGAGGAAATAAGTACCAGGCTCTGACAGAGACCTCCAATTAATTTTCCTTTATTTTACGAGGAAACACGTTTTTTAATAAAAGTCCTTCGAATATAGTAATTATCCAGGTAGAGTTCGGTGTTTTTAACCTCCGTGACCTTTTGTGATCCCTCACAAAGACGGCGGCGGCCTCTCGGCGAGGCGGGAAACGTGCCCTCCGCTCCCGTCGTCGGCTCCCAGCAGCTCGCCGGAGTCCCATCACCGAGAAACCAGGAGAAGTTTCAAGTACCTACGCTCGTGCTACTGTCTCCACCGCCCTCTTTCTACCGCTTGGCGGCCCTTCCCGTCGCCGCTACTCCGCGAAAACCCTCCCCCTCTTCTCTGGTCCCTTATCTCATTAGGGTTTTCCTTCCCCTCCCTGTTCAGAGGGAGAAGGAGTGCGAAGGGCTGCAAGAAGATGTTTCCTTTCTTGCCTTATCTTCCCAACAACCTCGAGGGATGCAGCGGCATAGCTCCCCAGCAGGTACTTCTTCTTCCCCCCACCTTGTTTCCTTGCTAAGTATGGCTCCTTTGTCCTTCAGATTGATTTTTTTTTTTTTGGCCAAAGCATGTTGTTCCTTTGTTTTCGAAGAGGAAACACAACTTCTTGCCGTGTGGCGCAGATTATGTTACTGGATTACTTGCTCACCCTCTGCGACATATGATCCATTTAATCTTTTTTTCTTGAGCTATTCCTTTTCTTCTTTCTTTTTGCCGGAAGGGTTGTGTTTGGTTCAAGCGCATAACTTTTTGCGATATGAGACAGATGATGTTACCGAGTCTCCAGCAGGAAGTGTGCAATCCAAGCTCTCAACCAAACCCAGGGGGTTTTGGCAACATGCAACAACTTCAACCCCAGTGGCATGCTCATCACCAGTTTCAGAATCCGCAAATGGCAGCACTCAACAATCAGAGTATGGATAACGTGCACGGAAGCAGTATGGTTATGCCTAACCGGCCTCAGATGACGACTCCACCTTCTCTCGCATGTGCTCCAAACATTCCGCTCGCACTGCAAACTTCTCTTATTGGTATGCAGCCACAACAGGGGCATCCTTGTTTTCAAAATCCTCAGAATTTCAACCCTATTGTTGGGTTGCCATTTCACGGGCAGATTTATAATGTTCCCCAGACTTTTAACCAACTTGGACTGCCGCAGCTCAGTGGGCAGTTCGGTATCAGCGGTCAGATGCAAAGTTTGAATCAAATTGGACCTTTTCCACGAGGGGAGCAGTTCTGGCCTCAGAATCTGTCGCAGAACTTGAACCAAGTTACGGGTTTGCCCGCACAAGCAATACAGACATTGAATCAGATCCAACAATTCTCACAGCAAGCAGCGAGTATTGCTCAACCTGGTCTATTCAATGCTTCTCAGGCCTCCCTCCTGATGGCAGCTGGCCATGGTTCTAAGAATGCCTTTTTGCCAAATTCTTCTGGTTTTGGTAATGCTTTGGTATCTTCTGATCCATCAAAAGGCAAAGGTCAGGGCCAGGGCACATTCATTGGCCAGGCAATTATAAGTCAGAATGCTGGTCAAAACTCTATTGCTACTATGCAGACCCCACCACCATTGTTTGCTGCTGGTTCAACGAAACTACATGAAAAACAGAATAATTTCGCATCTGGCTCTGTTCAGCTGGGTCAGGTAACTGAAATTTTCAATTTTCTCTTTCTTACAAGTTTATTTCAGAGAAGTTTTTCATGCAATCAATCATCATCAAAATCATATATTAGAGGTTAGTCTCTCTCTAGGAATAACTTTGTGCTTTCGTTATTATGACTTTGCAATCATTAGATCATAATCAATAACAATGTCAAGGATGGCAGCACCAACCCCATTTTTTTCACTAAATCAAAGCCTTCATGAAGCACAAGCCTTTTGCTTTGCTTATAAAGGCTGTAGCCTTGAAATTAAGCTGGCGAAGGAAGATGTTCATCAGAACAGCAGAAAGAGGGATAAATGCTCAGATTCATCAGTCTGATTTGGTGAACACCCATCTCTCATGCCTTAGTTTTATCAATGACAACAGGACACAGAATAGGTATGTCAAGTCACACATTTCATGGTTGAAGATGCTCTGCCATCTGAAATGTTAGGATATCAGAAAGTGGATTTTGTATACAAGCCTAGCTCCCTAGTCCGAGTAGATGCCTTGTTTTTTCTCTTTTTCCTACATTAACTTATGTTTTAAAATTTTATTGGTCTTATTGGGCTTTGGAGCACATGACCATGAAAAATATCTTCTTTGAATTCTGCCATGATGCATCTCAGAACTTCTTCTTAATGCCATATTACTGGTGCTTCTACTACATAATGGTCTTAGTTGCAAGTTTGCAACTAGTCATGCACTCTCTGCAGGAAGCCTATCTCCAATTTGGCCATCTTAGCTTAATCACTCTTTCTTGGTGGATCATTCCATGATCTGTCAATATTTTGCTAGTGTCTCTATCACCTACTACCCGCTGAACAAGGTTGGTGGAATTGAGATTGATTCTAGAACTAACCAAGGCCAATTTCAAACTGGGAACTGGCCAATGTCGGCACAGAGTTGCTGGTTCTGGCTTATCAGACTATCCTTAATATTATGTGAATAGTTAAAAATATCTTTTACTATCTGTAAGGCTATATATATATAATTATATATATACACACACATAATGTTGAGTCAGAACCAGCTGGTTCTGCAGTCTGTGCAGTACAACACCACAATCTTTCTGCCAGCACATTTTCTGGCTCTGCCTAATATTGCTGCGCCACTGCTGTGCCTAATATTGCTGCGCCACTGCTGCCAAGTACTAGTGTGGCATTAATGCTAAGTCAACAATCATCTCTACTGATTAGAACTTCACCATCATTGATGCTGCCCATGGGGATCACTTGTCCCTCTTGTTTACAACCTGCCACAATTGACATACGCCACTCACCACCTTCCTTATTCCTGTACTTTAATTATCTGGTTTCCCCTTCAGCGACACTGTCATACCATCCCCCACCACAGCATGACTGCTTGCGGCCATTGCACCATCATTGCTGCTACTATGTGATTTTCACCATGCAGCCTGATCTTTGTTACCACATTCCCATCGATGCCTTCCTAGACTGTCATTACCAACTTCTAATGGAGCCGTCGCTGGCTACTAATTGTTAACATACTATGGTGAATCACCATTGCCACTACCTTGTCACTGATTGCTACTTATTATTTATTTATTTTTTATGGGTTAGATGGCTTCAAGATGAAAGACATGGTAAATCAAGTCCAAACTTAAAGTTTATATGGAAGACGAATGGCTAGTGTTAGATGCATGTGGTTAGCATCCAGAGCAGATTGGAAAGCCTTGGGAGGTTGGTTGAGTTGCCCAACACTTTCTCAAGTGTTGATCCTGTTACACTGTGTTGTTTATAACTTGACAAGCGTCACGAGGTTGACCATTTCAGGCCCTTGCATTCTTGTATTATCCATCTTTGGGAAATTCTTGGACTTTATGCTCCAATTCAAGATTCGATTAGAGCAACCAGTCTCTGTTTTCATAATCATGTTGCTTCTTGACATTCTGATGGATATGAACGTTCGATGGTCCATCTATGTTCACATTATCCAATGTTTCCTGAAGCATTACTTGTCTTTTCCAGGTGGGTCACACTGGTAATGGCAAACATGACATCTCGGCTTCTACATTTGGGCAATTTGCATATGGAAACTTTAACAAAAATAATCGCGGAATAGTTAAAAGAGAGCAATCAGACAGAAGGCAAGCTCTTATGTTTTTTTGAACTCCTCTTCTGCCTTAAGCCTGTGGTATGTTTTGAATGATATCTTTGTTTTAATTATTGATTTATTTTGTGCTTCAGATTTCAGAAACCAAATCAACATGTTGCAAATGAAGGTTCATTTGCCAGAAATGGGGCAAAGGTTACATGTTTGACTTAAATGTTTAGAAATTTGTGTTCTTATGTCTCTTCTTTTTCCACAAACTTCAGGCAAGTGTAAGCAATTGGAAATCATTAACTCTTTTCCAACCAAAATATGAAACTCTCATCATTTGTCCATTATGTCATTTTCAATTTCGGTATCATGTTACATGTTCACTTTTTGATATGTTGGGAACTCTGAAAAAGACCCTGGTTCATATACTTCACTAGTGCATGCATTCTGATCAAAATCCCTCAGAAATTAAGGCATTGTAGTAATGATAAAACAGTTTTAAAAGATATTTTTGTTTACATCTTTAAAATGATGTGATTTAGCGGTTACTCATTGTTACTCGTGTTACTAATAGGACCTCAAAATGGAAGAGAAAGAAAGCCTCGAGTTGAAAAGTATGAGAACAGAAGACCAGAAAAATGTCAAAGGTAAATGGAGTTGGGTTTTCATCATCCCTGTTGTGAGTTATGTCATATAAAACTTTTAGTCTGATTAGATGTTATGTATAGGCATGCATGTAGCAAGATTTAAGTCTCCTATCATGTATTTATTTATCTTGTATTGTGTGCTGGGAGCATGGACACTCCAAGACGTTGGTGATGTGGCTTAGGATAGGTTATATAGCTGCTATTGAATTTGTTGTGAATGATTTTGACAAAAAAAATTACATGTTGGTTTCACATAGGGTAACAACCAGTTTACTTCCTCTGGAAGTAAATAACCCATTTAACAATTTAGTTTTTTTCCCTCGGGAAGTACCTACATGACTCTTTGTTAGTTCTGAAATATGTGCCAGTAATCAACTGTAATGAACTCTTTTCTAACTGAGATATGGGACTCTCGTCATTTGTACACTATGTCCTGATCACCAGGTTTGGAATCATGTTTGCATGTGTACTTTCTCCCCCTTCTTGTATTGTGTACTGCTCAATTTGCCCATAGTTATAGTATGGGATAAGCCTATTGTTTCTTTCATACCTCTTTATCTGCAATTTTCTTATTTGTATCATCTCGTCTTGTGTGTTATAGAAGAGCTCTTACTCTGAAGTACACAGAAGAAGAAATAAGGCAATGGTGTGAAGCGCGCAAGAGGAACTTCCCAACAGCAGCGAACATAGAGAGGGTTGGATGCTCTCCTATGCCTATTCTTTTTAAAATTGCCAAGTTCATGTATTGACTAGTATCACTTCACTGCAGAAAAAGCATCAAAGTGATGAAAACAGTGAAGTTCTCAATGCAAATGCCCAGATATGCCGCCAGGTATGCATGAACCTCTTGCTGGTTTATTAATATCATTTTGCAATATCACCAACTGCATAAGTTTGTCATCCTTGTGTCTATGTTCTATGCTTCGTAATGTGCCCACAGCAACTGAAGGATGTCCTGGCCAAACAAATGGAGTTGGGTCTTGAGGCTGCGGAAATACCTTCTCACTATCTGTCAGATCCAGAAAGCATACCTAGACATGACAAGAAGGAAACACATATGGGGGTTCGGTTTCCAGACAAGTATGGCAAGAGGGGAAGACATGGTCGGGAGAAGTGGCAAAGTAAGAGGCAAAAGTCGAGGGATGAGGCCTCGCCTGTTACAGTCCCGAGTAAAAGAGAGCCAACATTGCTCCAGAGGCTGCTGAGTTCTGAAATTAAGAGAGACAGGAGCCAGCTCTTGCAAGCTCTTCGGTTCATGACCCTAAATTCCTTCTTTGAGCATTGGCCCGATAAGGCGCTCGTATATTCTCAGGTGACTGTCAAAGATGACGGTTGCGAAGTTGTCTATGCCAAAGGAACATCCTCACATGGGCAAGGCAGCACCATTTCTGGTGCTAGCAAGAAGTCTGGGGCCGAGGAAGTTCATGACCAAGCTGAAGCTAGTGCAGGTGAGGGCGAAGGAGAGAGTGCCAACGAAAGCATCTGTACGAGAGATGGTGATGGGCTGGAGGAAGGTGAAGATTCACTCATCTCATAGAGCAGTGCAAGGTACGGAGGATGGAGAAATCACTGGACACGGTGGGAGTTTGTCCACCTATTTCTTTCTTCTTTTTTATGAACATTTTGTCCACCTTTTTGCTGCTTGCATGTGTATATTTCTTCTGTTATGTTATATCTATATAAGCTTCACTTTGATGGGAGGGACAATGGCTGAGTGGCCATTTTTTGTTGTGGTATAGAAAATTTGAGTACTCAATGGGTGAGCTCCATCTCATCTGCTCTGCAACTTGCGTCAAGGCAAGGAAGTCATGGAGAATTGTCTTGGCTCCATAGTTTTTTATTTGGAAGAAGCTTGTCAGAACTCTCTCTCTCTCTCTGAGTTGAAATTTCCAATTTCTATGTGGGTAATGTTTGAGATGAAAAGGAATCAGGAATACCCACTTTATCAAATGAAACTAGTGGAGTAACATGGAGTTGTTGATATAAGAAGAATGTAAGGTACATGGTAGAAAATTGAACATGTTTTTATTTTTTTCTCTTCTCTTCTCTTTTCTGAAAGTAAAGTTTGCATCCTTCTTATTGTCCATGAGTAATCCAAGAGTTGAAGAGCGTGGGAATGATCAAACATAACATAGTTTACTGTACTCTGCATCCCCATCAACCAATCAGATGGATCGAATCGAGGATGGACTAAGGAAACTTAATTGGCTGTGACAGTTTTGGAGTTGATCACAACCCAAGTGATTCCTCTTAATTCTGAACCGTCTTCCTTGAACTGACTGGAGTGTCTTCACATTCTTGTCGCCATTACAGTCGCATGACCTTTTAATTAATGTCTAGCTTTGCAATCCCCCCTGTTGCTTCGTATGGATTGTTCACGCCCCATGCACCGAGCGAACAACGCGGAAGACGAAGCTCTCAGCTAACCTGCACGGAACGCAGAAGACGCTCACAGTCTTTGAGACTTGGGATCTTCCTCCTTTCATGGTAAAACTATGGGCGCGTATATATGCTGAAAGAGGTCTCCCATTGGCGATTAGAGTAATTTGGAGTACTTTTCACGTTCTGGGTATAGCATTAGAACGAAGATATATACTGACACATGCTGTGCAAGGACTGATGACCTGTGAGTGAACCAGGAGAAGGCTTAGAAATTATTAACCACAACATAGCATGGCAAATTTAGGATATTAATTGTTCAAAGTTTGACGGTTTTTTGTCAAGTTAATTAGTGTCTTCTAGCTAGAATTCAACTATATATGTGATCTTCGACTTTGCAAATCACTCTTGTTCATCAAGTTGAACACTACCCAACATGTATATATGAAGTGTCATTTGTGAAAAAAACTAATAAAAGAAGCATATACATTAAACTACACTTACTTAGTAATGATATAAATATAAATATAAATATATATATATATATATATATATATATACATGAGTAATTGCCTTCTCAGTGTGGTTTAGACTCTTCACTAACTCTGTTCCTTACCAAACGAGAGAAACCAGCTGCAGATACCGTGCGCACAACCACCTGCCGGAGCTCTCCCACGCGAGCAGCACCATTAACGGCCGCGAGCCTTGGGGTTCATGGCAACCTCCCTCCTAGGCTCCTCCTTCTGCAGGTCCCATTCCCCATATAAGAGCGCCCGGCCGGGGCCTCCCGCCTCCCCCACCGCAACCACAGAGGAAGGTACGTAGAGAAGAAGAAGAAGAAGGTATGGCGGCGAGTACTGGGTTGCTGGCGCTCCTCGTCCTCCTCCTGCCCATGGCATCCCACAGTGGCACCTCGGGGGAGTTCTCCCTGCCCGCAGTGTCGGAGCCGTTGCCGCGCGCCGCCGGGGATTCCCACGACTGCATGACGTTACTCATGGAGAAGCTGTCGCCGTGCGCGTTGTACGTGGTAGCCGGGAGCAACCTGGCGGCGCCCGGGAGCGAGTGCTGCATGGGCCTCGCGGCGGTCGCCAGCGGGGCGCCCCAGTGCCTCTGCGGGCTCGTCGACGCCGTCGACGGTGAGTACGGCGTCAAGATCGACCACGACAGGGCCAGCAAGGTTCCAGGAGTTTGCAAGGTGGCGATTCCTCCTCTCATGAGCCCGTGCCTAGGTCAGTTTAATCCTGCGACTCCATGGAAGCTCATATCTTTCCCTTCTCTCTCTCTGTCTCTCTAGCTTCCTCCCTCCACGCCCCACACCCCTCCCCCTCCCCAATCTTCTTCTACTCAGTTTGATCTCACTTGTTTGTACGCTTGCTTCTTCTACTTAAGCTGGGGCAGCTCCATCTCCGTCTCCGACAGCATCATTGTCTTGTCATCCAAAGTGCAACGGCGTCGACCCAGGTCTCGGCTCCCCGTCACGGCTGGCTCTCCTCGCCGGCTTGGCCTTCGCCGCCGTTCGGTTCTTCTGATCAGTCGCGAGCTTTTGCAATGGTTGCACACTCGTCCTCCCTGTTTGGATATACACACCATGGGAGGGGAACACATGGTCTGGTTTACGCCATATCTACATAGTATATTGGTCTTGTTCATGCTTGTTGTTTTACCGCGAATAATTGATCAGCTTGAAGTGATGAAATATGTACGTGTGCTTGTATTTGCGAGGAATATAACATATATATAGAATACTACGTTCACTGTTCATGAGAATTCGTTAGTTCTGGGCTATGAAGAAAGTTTAATGGAACGCCGATGTTACATCTTGCAAGTGAAATGCCAAAGTTGTTAAATATATAGTTGGAATCTCAATGTTGATGATGTAAACTTAGAAAAAGAAGACTGATCACTTACAGAAGAGAGAACCCAAGGCATTGATCAGTGTAGCACAGTCTTTTTTCTTGCAAAAGCTCAATCGATATTGTATACCTTGAAGAGAAGAAGAGGAAGTTGTTCATGTCCTCATTAATTTCTAAAAGCTATTTATGTATAAGCTGGTTATTAATTGCTATGTGTTGGGAGAGATTTAGAGAAGAACATGGATTACCCATTAATTAGAATTGCATGCAAGCTACAGGTCGATGGTGTAGAAGAACTACCTGAAAATTTCCAAGTTCAAAAAGGGTTATATATTAGATCACATAGTTAGCAGGCAACACCTCACCAGCCCATGATGTTAAATATTGTATGGTATAGTTCATGAATCATAAATAATGACTAAACCCACCTCGACTTTTAAATAAAATACAATCTAGACAAATAATAAACTTGGAGAAAGGTTTATTGCACTTTCATAGTACATGACTTTAAGTGTAATATGACTAGGTAACAAACCCATGTGACATCTAATAATTAGATTACCACTTTCTCACTCCTCATGTGAGGGGTGCCACATGAACTATTGTCTAATCATATTTCACTTAAAGTATATGTAATATAAAAGTGCAATAAATCTTTCTCATAAACTTGAGATATGTTGTTGCAGACATGGCTTAATAATTAATCCAAGCATGCATCCAATGAAACTAATATTAGCGTAGCATGAATCCCACATGGGCCTTCACTAGTTTGGAGTAACATGTCAAAGAAATTAAAAGATAGACGTGCCAGCATGAAAATAATTAATCTTAATGACAGACACTGCACACACATGCAAATCATGTGAGGATTTCCATTGGAAAGAGAAAATAGACACCCTGAAATTAACCTGATTAGGGCAATATATAGATAAACATGTTTCTTGAATGCCTTACATGCCATTCTAATTATATGGCTCACAAAAGAATCATGGTTTGGATGTGACATTTAAAGAGTGTGACAAATTTGTCTATATATCAACCACAGTGAGTTTTTTTTGTTGCTAGCTCAGTGACAACTTCAATTAGCAAGCAGAAGAGGGAATATATATATATATACATAAATGTACACGACGAGGATACAAAATGGAATAATACGACGGAGCCGTAATACGACGAGGTGAGTTTTTTTTTTTTTTACCGTCGTTGGATCATAATTCAACGGCGAGGTGCAATAATACGACGGAGCCGTATCGTCATACTGTAGCACCACTCTCTCTCTCTCTCTCTCTCTTATATATATATATACACACATAAATGTATACAATTATCTTTGGACATCTTCTAATCTAATCTGGACTGATATTTCTAGAAAATATGATTGAAATCCATTATTCCTACTTGAATACAAGGTGGAAAAGAGTCCAAGTGATGTTTTTTGTATTATATTAGACCGAATGAGTAAAACTCCCTTAAAACTAAAAACTTATTTTTCTTAGAATTACGTCCTTTTTGTAACTTTATATTTAACTTTTGGTTCAAGGGCGTGTGCATAAAAAATTATAATTTTGGGCTTAGAACTAAATAAACAAGTTACAAGGATTAAAATTATTTATAAGAAAGACAGGGATTAAAAACTAAAAAAGCCCAATTTACTTGCAATCCCAACTTGGGCCGGTCTATCCGGCTTTTGGGAAGGAAACCGGGCTGCGCAGAGCAAGTCCGAACCGCGGCTTCGGGTGTGCGCTGTTGTCTCCTTCTCGGGGGCAAAACTGCGAACAGGTAGAGGAGAAAGGTCCCCACTGCTCTGCAATTGTCGAGAACGGGGAGGTCGCTGTAGTCGGCATCCCCTTTGACCATGGCAGGAAGCCACTCTCGGTACCCAGCATCTAGGAGCAATCCCACCCCGTCAGCCGCCGCCGCCGCCTCTTTGCAAACAGCAAGGCGGCACCTTGGCGGTAAGTGTTCCTCCCTTTGTGCATTTGTGTAACCACAGCCACTGTTGGGCGAGCTCCTCCCATGGTGCACTCAGCACTGATCTCGAGCGGTTGGTCTGGCGCTCTCTGGAGCTCAATTTGGATGGCCGTCGATTTGGAGTGCTTCTCCGAGTTCTGTCCAGGACAGTGGTTGTTGGGATACATAGCACCTCTCTTGCAACTCCAGTACCGTTCTTCTTCTTAGTCATGGCCTATAGATCGCCTGAGAAGGCCCCGAAGCCTCTCGCGACCAGTCAGAGAGATGGGTTAATGAAAAGGGCATCTGAGCTTTCCATGTTGACGTCTGCCAAGACCTGCGTATACCCTTTGCAACACGGTGCAAGGCAGCAAGTTGAAGAATACATAGCATCTCTCATCCGGGCATGCCCCAACATGAGAACCCTCCGCCAAGTCCATGCACACCTCCTAAAGTGCCCTTCCTTATCTTTCTTTTCGTCCATCTATGTCCTGTCCAAGATCCTGGGCTATTGTGCTCTGTCACCCTCTGGCGATATCGCATATGCCCGGCGCCTGTTTGCTCAAATTCCCAATCCCAATGTCTTCTCTTGGAATTGCATGATCAGGGGCTGCTCTCAGCTGCAGAACCCATCTAGAGAACCTATTTCTCTCTACAAGCAAATGCTTCGAAAGGGCTTTGCGAATCCCAACAGCTTTACCCTGGCATTTGCTTTGAAGGCCTGTTCTCTGCATCCCGCCTTTCTGGAAGGTTGCCAAATACATTCGCATGCCTACAGGTATGGGCTTCATTCGAGCCCTTTCGTTCAGACTGGATTGTTGACTTTTTATGCAAAGTGTGAACAAATTGATGATGCAAGGTCAATCTTTAACGAAATTCCTGATAAGAATTTGGTTGCCTGGAGTGCAATGATCAGTGGATATGCAAGAATTGGGATGGTTAATGAGGCTTTTGGTCTGTTCAGGGAGATGCAAGAAGTTAGGATCAGCCCTGATGAGGTGACTATGGTAAGTGTGATCTCAGCCTGTGCAAAGGCGGGTGCCTTGAACTTGGGAAGATGGGTTCATGCATTTATTGATAAAAATGGGATCGAACTGGATATGGAGCTTAGTACTGCACTGGTTGATATGTATGCAAAGTGTGGGTCAATAGAGAAAGCAAGGAAAGTGTTTGATGATATGAGAGAGAGGGATACAAAGGCTTGGAGCTCAATGATTGTCGGGCTGGCAATTCATGGGCATGTTGAAGAGGTTTTGAAGCTGTTTTCAAGGATGAAGGAACTGAAGGTAACATGAAGCTCGCTAATAAATTTGCTTATAGGTTACAAATTACAATTTACCTGGCTCACCCTTGAAAAGGGACCGTTTTCACCAAATTCATATTAAATTTTGACTAAAAAGGGAACCAATGAGTCTGCAGTATAATATGTGCATGATGAATGAAAATGTTAACACAATACAATTGATTGTTCAAAGATTTGGCACCTTGTAGCTATATGTAGAGTCTTGAACTTTGTAGATAATATTTTTAGATTGTTAAATTCTCATGAAGATACAATTTTGCAAGAGTGCCATCAACTTGTAAATCTTCCTGTCCAGTTCGTCAACCTTCTACTCCAAAGCATCCTCCTTTGTTTTCTGGTGAGTTCTCATGATTTTGTTACTAATTCTACTTTTAAATACATTTTTTAAAAACCTTTCAGGTGAAGCCTAATGAAGTCACTTTTATTGGCATCTTATCGGCATGTGCTCATCGTGGATTGGTATCTGAAGGTCGTAAATTTTGGTCAAGCATGTGCCAATTAGGAATTGAACCATATATGGAACATTATGGCTGTATGGTTGATTTACTTTGCCGTGCTGGTTTGATTGAAGAAGCTTATAGATTTGTGGAGGCCATGCCTATTTCCCCAAATTCCGTGGTCTGGAGGACTCTTCTTGTTGGATGCAAGAATAAAAGGATTTTGGACAGAGGAGAGATTGTTGCAAGCCGGCTTCTTGAGTTAGAGCCACTTAATGCGGAAAATTATGTACTTCTTTCCAACTGTATGCCCTGAGCTCCCAGTGGGAAAAAGTGAGCTGTCTAAGGAAAATGATGAAGGAGAATGGAGTGCAGGTTGTTCCTGGACTCAGCTCTATAGAGATTGATGGTTTCATTCATGAGTTTGTGGTGGGTGATGAGTCGCACCCTGAGATCAAGGAGATAAGGGAGGTCTTGAAGGACATATCTGATCGTGTTCGACATGCTGGGCATGAACCATTAACATCAGTGGTTCTCCATGATGTGGGGGAAGAGGAGAAAGTGATTGCTCTTTGTGAACACAGTGAGAGGTTGGCCATAGCATATGGGTTAATGAAGACCAAGTCACCTGTCATAATCCGGGTGGTAAAGAATCTAAGGGTGTGTGGAGATTGCCATGAAGTAGTAAAGATCATAAGCAAGGTATTTGATAGAGATATTATAGTTAGGGATCGTGTTCGGTTCCATCATTTTATTGGAGGAGCTTGTTCTTGCAATGACTTCTGGTGATGTTTCCTTTGTCTTCCAAGGTCAATTTTGCATGGGACATTTAAGCATTTCTGTCTTATCTGGAAATTAATCAATTATGGGTTGAGTTAGCATGGATATTCCACATTGATGCAAAGTTCTAAAATTGTCATGAAAGTGATAATAGGCCTGTATTTGGTGACTTTGGCAAAGTGGTCAACCTTGAGCTTTCGAGCCTGGCATGACTCCAATATACTTTACTGAGACTGCATCAAACTCTTCAGGGAAATGAATATGTCATTCGGACTTTGGAGATATGCAGCCATATTTGCTTCAACTCATAAAAGGTACAATTGAAGATGTCCAACTTTGTTAACCATTTCATTGTCTTATCACTTTAGACAGGGTTATGAACTTAGTACAGTATTCACTTGTATATATCTGCTTGCTTTTTTGGAAGTTAGTATATGATGGAGCCGGTCCGCAACTTTGTCCCGAGCGTCCAACCTCGGACCTGTGGAGCCGGCACGATCAGCCTTTGTAGGCTTTGCAGACCAGCCCCATCAGTATATATAAATATTTGCTTATTTATGTAATATTTTTAATATTTCCATATCTGATATATATTTTCCCTCTTACCATAGTTTTGTCACTTAACTAAATGTATCCACATGTCTATTGACTGGTATTTTGCTTATGTATTCTTTTTATTTTACTTTGCATTGACTATTTCTTGTTCCTAGATACATTTCTCTTAAAATAAATATCTTATTCTTGTGTTTGACATCCTTTAGAAAGAGCATCAAATGAAAAACAGTCGAGCATCTTTGTCAACCATCTGAGAAGTTGGCCATATTACCTTTAAAATAATTTCATTTGCAAATCAACATCTTCAGTTAATGTCAGTCTGGTTAAGTTCCAACTTGATGTTCACTTCTAAGGTTCACCACAGCACCACTTGATTATCATCAACCTTTTTAAATAAGAGAGGGGTCAAGGGACAGGCCTTGGCGGGGCATTTTAAAGCTTGAGTCATTTCTCAGTTCAGAAGCTGTTCTGGAGAAGCAGAACTACTCAGACATCTCCAGTGAAGCCTCTTCTCCCACTGATGTCATATGGTCCAGTTTAGGGGGTCGTTTGCAAATTTACCAAGGATCAGATGTTGTCATTTTCACTACGAAGGCAGAACCATTTCTGCAGCAGGCCAACAAATTGATCTAAATCATGAACCCCCATGGGAGCTTAGGTTGCATCACGAAGTTCATGATATCACATCCTCAGGAGATGAAATGGGGACGCAGAAGTGCAGAACATGAAATCACGTCTCGTGCCGGCAGAGCCACTATCTTGTATGATAAGACACCCTAAGATTTTACCTGAATGGAAAAATCCCTAAAGCAAGAGCAACCGCAAGATAGAGAATCATTATGTTCCGAAAATCTGGCATCTTCATCTTACCTTTCCCTGATTCTGCACCATTCCCTCACAAAGAAGACCTGGTATCTGACATGATTCATTTTGCATTGTGAGGAACAAAACGTTTCTTGGTTCTCATTTGGAGGTAATCTTCTCTAGTCTTCCTCCAAAAATCTACACAAAGGAGAGTAAAAAAAGGTAACTCTCCGATTCCAAGTGTTTATTTATCCAATGTGACATCCCCTACCCACTTGTCCTTACCAGTGCTGATGTTCTTCCTTTTCAAGTCTCCAGATGCAAAGAAGCGTGGGCA
This sequence comes from Colocasia esculenta, assembly GCA_014218235.1. Taxonomy (NCBI): domain Eukaryota; kingdom Viridiplantae; phylum Streptophyta; class Magnoliopsida; order Alismatales; family Araceae; genus Colocasia; species Colocasia esculenta. The sequence continues at coordinate 206,880,791 of CM024753.1, forward strand.
TTGATTGTGCTGCTGAATTGTCACCATTTCTATTCCATGCTGATTACAGGTGAGGCGTGCTGTTCAATGACTGACATCAACTAGAGAGGAAGGCGAGAAAGCCAACTCAAATTCAATCCTCACAGATTGGATCTGCAGACTTTTTTGCCTACTGCAAAGACCTCGACAGCTGTAGACATTGGACCCTCCATGAGTAGCCCATGGATTCTTGGGCCCAGGGACAGATAGTCGTCATGTCGTGCGGGCTTTTCAAGATTGGATTTGGTAACTGCAAAAGGATCCCCATCCTTTGTGACTAAGAAAGCTCATTATCTGCAGCTTAGTGCAGCCCATCGGTGCACAGCAGTGGGTTCCTCCAGTCAGCTCACTTGGTGACAATCTCATCTTGGGGCCTTCCTACCCATCATGGACGAGGCTGCAGGGAGGTCTTGTCCAACAAGACAAGTGGCTGGGTCCACAGGGAGTTAAGAGGCCCAACTCATTTAAACAACAGGAAAGTGAAAGAACAGTAGACACCACATGCAACCCTCCATTGCTGGCGCTTCATTTCTCTAAGCTGTGCAGGGACCTCTCTCTTCCCTCTTCCAAGGAATGCAAGGCTAAGATTCTCTTGATCTGCCAGTTTTAGACATGCTTATTGCTTTGCAACACGGTCCTTGTTGGTTGGTAACTTGGTGGGCTCTTGTTTCTTGGTGAAATTTGTTGTCGGCCTGCACTTTCTTTTCATGAGTGAATCCGGAAAAGCACTTTGATGTGAGAAAGTGCTGTATTGAGATTCTAGGATGCACAGTGCAGATATCTTTTCTAAGAACAAGGACTTTAAAGAACGGGCACATTTGCAGTTAAATGTAGCAACCTTTTGTAAAAGGAGGGCATCACTTGAAGTGTTATCACAACTTTTTCATGGTCTTTGCATACATCACTGCAAGAGCTCAAAACCCCAGCAACAAGGTGAGCCTCTGGTGAAGGAGCGCTGGACCATAACCTTGGTTTTAAAATAGAGGTACATATGAATATTTCCTCCATGCAAGTTTATTTGATAAATTTATTATTTCAATGTTTATGCTAGTAATTTATTATTTCAATGTTTGTGTCAGTTTTAGTAATCTTCTGGTATCAGAATATTGTGAAATATGCTGTGGATATTTTCATTCATAAGAATTGAATTCGTGGATGAAAAATATTACTTTTTGATCGGTGCATTGCACCTAAGCAAGAGATGAAAAAGATGAATCAACAGATAGACAGAGAAGGGAAAAAGTTTAAGAGAGATTTAGGGGTATTTGGATACTTGATACTTCTGAACTTTACCCAATGCATGGTTCACAAATAGTATTACCCAGAAATTTAGCTCATATATATGTATATATATATATACCTGTATATATATGTTTGATTATTCTGACAGATCAAAATACACGAGGATATGCATAAGGAGTGAGCTGCTAATCGATCGATAAATGCCCTCTTAGAGCTCCATCTTTAGCATATAAAGTAATATGAATAATATTTGTTGCGCACTTATATATACAACAAATATAATACGTTTGACAGCTTAAAGTTTTCATATAATTAACTTACATGGGAATGATAAGATATCAACTACATGAACGAATGACAAATTACATCACATTAAGAAATCAAATAGTATTTTGAAGTATAATACAGAATACATATATATTTTGATGGAAAAATGTACGACGATAAATACTTTTGTCTGAAACATTTGTTTCCCCCCATAGTTTTGTCCTTTCGGCTTCGTCACAAGCGTGTCGGCTGTCACGTGCGATCACGCGCCAGCCGCCGTGACGGGGGAGGGGGAACCGTGCGAGTTAGCGAGCAGCGGCGGCCCGTCGGAGGCCATCGCCGAGTTCGCCGGGGCACGCCCGTGCTCGGCATGGTTCTGTTGCTGCTCCCGCTCGGGCCTCGCCTCCTCGCACCCCGCGCCCCCATCTGCGGCCCACCGCGGCTGACGAGAAACCCGGCTGGATGACGAGCCCTCCGGCGTCTTCGCAGCTCGGAGCATGGCGGCCGCTCCAACCGGGGAGCTCCCCCGGCGGTGCGCCGGGCGCGACGGCGTCGCCTGGGTGGAGAAGCTCTCTATTTCGAACAGGTCGGAGCTGGAGTCGCTGGCCAGCTCGTCCTCCAGCGAGGCAACGACCCGTGCCACAGGGCTCGCCGAGAAGGTGGAGCTGAGGCGAAGGGGACCGGCGTCCCCGGGGAACGCGGGCCTCGTCGCCAGCCGCCGGAAATCCACCGATACCCTCGGCGTCGGCGACGCTTCTGCGGCCGGCTGGAAGACCTCCAGAGAGAACCGAGACGGGTCGTCCGGCGGGTTCACACAGGTAGGGATTCTGACGGGCAAGGCGATGGTTCTTACTCCCTCGCTAAAGGTCATGCCAAACTGAAACCTTTCGTGGCGGAGGGGATGATCAGAAGAGCCGAGGAAGGGATCCTGGCCATGGATCCAGCTCTCGGCCACCTGCCTCAGCTTCACCATCTCCTCCTGAGCCAAGCCCTTGTCCGTGGGAGTTCCTCCTCTGTCATGGCCGCCAGCTGCGGCGGCCGCGACATAAACCTCAGCCGTCTCTTCTCCTGCAGCCTTGGCTTCCCTGCTCTTGTTCAAGCTCACCGACCCAATGCCATGGAAATCTATGTGCTTGGAGCTTTTGCGCATGGGGTACCTCTCCTCGACGTCCACGGCTTTATGGCGGGTGCAAGGGCAGGCTCCCCCGAGTGGCCACGGGCTCGCGGGAGAGGCGGCGGTTCCCCTTCTCTGCTTGTTCAGAGAAGCTTTGGCGGCAATGCCGGCGACGGACGACCCAGCTGAGGAGCCCGACAGGGAGAGGAACTGGCTGCTCCAGCTCGCCTCCGAGGAAGCGGTCGGGGACGTCGTGGGGAGGCCGGAGAGGTGGCCCTTCTTTTGGCGGTGGCCGCCTTCTGTCGGTTGCCCGCCGCCTTCATTGAAGTAACGCTCGGCGCCGAAGATGCCGAGCTCCGTGTCCTCTGATAGGCGTCGAGGTTGGTGGGCCGCGGCGGCGGGCGGCGGCCGGACGTGGGAGGCGGCGGTGTGGGGTTCCCCGGAGTGGCGCCGTGGTTTAGGCGAGAATGGTAGGGAGAAGAAGTTGGTGTGGGAGGTGGCGGTGGGTCTCTTCTGAGGGCTACCCTTACGTGTGAACCTTTCCATCCTCTCTCTCTCTCTCTCTCCTTCCCTGTACACAGTAACACAGGTCCTGTGAGAATCCAGGTGCAATGGTGGGCATGGAGAAGATTTCTTGGGGAGCTTCTTGTAGAGAGGGCCTTCGTGGAATACTCGTCCGTACGCCTGGCACTGGCAGTAGTACAAGTTTGTCCATGTAGAATCGTAGGGAAGCACGTCATGTGGGAAAATATGTTTTCCTTCGAAAAAAGAGTACGTATTTACATAGGCATGGATCTCATAACAAATATTTTTATGCAAACATTTCAGATTTTGTGATTTCCCGGGAGGATAATAGGATATCCATTTCTTAGTCATTTTTAAGAAGAAGTAGATACATAAAATGGAAAAAAAAAAGTGTATACTTCGTATACGCATAATATGTATGCTTCATACAACGGGTTAAATCATGTGTTTTAATTTGAAATGCCACTCCTACACGGACTTTTCCGGCCCATCAGATTAATTAATTCTTTATAAGATACGTTTTATCAAAAAGAAGAAGAAGAAGAAGAAGAAAGAAGAAACTTTAGACGAATGAGCTGGAGAGATGTAATTAACTTGATGGGGACATGAAACCACTAATGCAGGTGATCTTTCCTGCAAAACCAGGCAAGAGGCAAGCATCTTTCCCTTTCAATATGGGGTGTGTGTGTGTGGAGATATATGTTAATCTACTGCATATATATGGTATGGTATGATGTACCGATCATCTCATTACTTATCGCACATCTCACTCATCTAACCATTGGTAGCACCATCACGACGGTAACTAGTTAACTCAATTCCCTTCTTGCTTTATTGCACTTGGAAAAGGTTGTTATCGTGGACCTGCCCTTGTCTAATTAATTTTTTATTCTTTTTTCACCCTCCTTCAAAAGTCGAGATAACAAGTGAAGCCGGGGAATAAGAATATGTGTGGCTCTACGGTGGTCAAAGCAAATTAAATTGCGAGGCCACATGAATGGTGTTTAAACCCACAAAAAAAATAGTTGATAATTTTCTTCCACGTATCGATTTCCATGGTGGTGATGTATGGTTTGCACGAGGAGTGAGAAGCCCCATTCCATGGTCTCCGATAAGTTTAAAGATGATGAAAATGACAGTTCATGATGGCTCAAAATCATATGTTTAAATGGAATTCAAAGCCCAAGTATTGAGGGGATTACCGTATGCGCTAGCTTCATATAAGATAAATGGCATGTATATCTTAATGAGATGATGCGGGACTCAAAGTTAGTAGAATAAGACTTACTTTGATATTGCTTAGATATTAAGGAGATAGAAACGGTTACCTCTAGGGTAACGTGGTCGGCTCAGACCGAGGAGACCAAGGGAGAATTTGATGCGTTGATGGCGTCGAATTTTCCGATCTCTCGACCTGCAGAACCACCGAGGCGGCTCGGTGGGTAGACATTCTGATGATCTAGTCAGCTTGAGAGTAAATGACAAGAGTTTTTCAGAGAAATTGCGTATCTTAGCTTGTGGAGTGTCTGCCTGTTTTATAGGGTTAGGATGCTTGTGGAACAGCTGGATGACCCCGCGAATCTCGCAGGGGACCTTCGTGATCCTCGCTGGATCGTGGCCGTGATCGACATGCTAGATCATCCAGATCGTGGTCTTAATGGTCGCAATTACCGGGCGCTCGATCCTCAGACGTTGCCTTTAGCATTTACTACATCGACAGTTACGTGAGCCACACTCTGAAAATTCCGCGAACACGTTGGATACCGAGTGGGTTTCAGCCGAGCAGATTGATCCTCGTCTTGGACCGAGCTGAGAAGGTTGGACCAAAGACGTGTGAAGTGGTCGGCCCAACCGATTTTAGTTGTCGGCGTAGACGAAGACTTTGTCGTCCAAACCACGTATGAACGTCGGCTTAGGCACTCTGAGGTCGGCCGAACTGAAGACCGGGCTGAACTCCTGGGAACTCCCCGTATCAAAAACTATACTATATAATAAGTGGCCTATTTTAGAATTATCTATATCCCAACATATGATTTCAAGATGAAAAGGCAGCGTTACTTCGTCATAAGAATGCTTCCAATATCCTTTTTGATGAGCATTAAAGTGCAAGCTCGTATAAAAACTAGGAGAAGAATTTTTTGCAAGTCCTTGGACAGATGAGTAGTGCCCACCCCAAGTACATACAGGTTGGTGTGGATCTATAAGTGCTTTTTTTTTTTTGGTTATTAGTTTTTTTTTTTGTTATTAGCCTGCCACTGGAAAGTCGGCGCCACCCGGGTTCGATCCCGAGTGGAAGCGCCCCCACCCCACCCCAATGTCCATCCCGCCACAGGCGGGGGGACGGATCTATAAGGTGCTGTTTGGTATCGGGTAAATGTGGGGCGGAATAGGTGTAACTCGTTCTGGAATAAGTTATACTTATCTCTATTCTTATATCGTTGGTATATATCGACTTAAATCGATTTTTGATTGTGTTCTCCGTTGGTTAAAACATGGATGGCAACGTGAATAAACCATTTTTTTGGGACCATATTACCCTCACTATCCCATCCACCATTCTATGTTGGTAACGGTGAAGTGAAGAATGAGAATAGTTTTTCAATAAATGTATAAACGCTTCTTACGTGGATTAAAAGAATATAAAATATTATTTTTATCTACATGATATGTTCAAATTACAATTTGTCAAGTTGGAAAAATTTTGGAGGATCTAGGGGCATTAAACTAACATGAATTTAACTGCATGTATATGATAGAAATTGAATAATAACGATGTGGACTTCATTTTTATGTTCAAACTGTTGCGATGGATTAATCAAACATCAGCATAAATATTTATGTATACGGTGAAAAATAAAATGAAAGTTTGTGGATTTAGTAAATTTATGAATCCCTACTACGAAACAAATTAAACAAATATAAAAAACTCAATTTATGTACATGGTCATAATTAATTATTAATTTTAAGTATGAATTATTTGAAAGACCTTGAGCACATAAATCAAACAAAAACTAAATTTCATATATACATAATGAGGAGTTAAGAAATGTTTTGTGGAGTTAGACAATATTTGTAAACAGATGTTGCCATTCTTTCTTTATGAATGTTATGACTTACTTTCTTTATGAATGTTATGACTTACGTTGCACATTATAAATATTCAATATTTTAATTCGAACTTCAAATTTAATAACACTCGTACATATGTTGTACATATTTTTTGTAGATAACTGTAACGATATATATATGGGTATACCTTTATCTTACATAAAATACGTAATTCTTTACATAACTGTAGTGATATATGTATATGGTATACCTTTATCTTACACAGCGAAGTGCTATTTTGATGCATGTTCAACAAATCTTTCAAATTTATTATACATAGATGATGGAAGTACTGACTTTTGCATTTCAAAATTGAGTTTGAATTTGATGTACACATTTCAGAGCAACACACACAGCATACAAGATTGTCCATTTGAGCACAAAAACTGAAAGGTGCAGATATATACAAACATGTTGTAAGAAAATACATTGCCCAAATGGTGAAGTACAAAGACAAGTTTCGAATTAAGATTTCATGCTCATAATTCTAACCAAAGGAAATATAACTGAAACTAAGACCTACAAAGTCAACTGTCACACATAGTTCTGTCAAGAACAAAAGTACTACAACTACAAACTTATAGATGTACAGACATGACATGTCCCTTCATTACATCTTTAAGTTTTTGAATGAATCTAACAAACGTTCGCACAATTCCTTGTTACTGTCGGCTACAAACATCTCTTTCTCAAGCAAACTCTGAATCTCTTGGACGGGGTACTTGCCGCTTTCTTCTCTGCGAACTTCAGGACCCCTACTTTTGTCCGATACCCATTGAAAGAAGCCACATCCTAACCCATGATCATCAGCCTACCAAGTACATCAATTATTCAGTGTTCAAACTGTATTAAAAAATATAGATATATAAAAAATTTAACGCATATGAAATACTTACCGTAGATTGAGGACAAACGTAAAAACTCCTACCATAAGACTTGGAAGTCTTGGAAGTGCCCTTCCGACAGTGTCCCTTCCCACAAGGACATTGTAACACCTCATCAACCCACATAAAAAATTTACAAGGATTCCCAGATTTTACCTGAAACCAGTCATAACTTATGTATGGCAGCAACCGAGTAGTACTTAATTGGATGAAGAATGAACTCACCAACAGTGGACAACAGTAGTACAGACGTTGTGGATTTGCACTACTCTGTGAGACACGAGTAATGCACCATCCTGCTCCACACTCACAAACATACCTTTCTCGCTTGTATCCACAACTTCAGTGGTGTTGCCATATGATGAAGATTTCCTAGATAACATCACAAGGTACAAGGTGGAGACCTTAATTAACATGTGCAATGTTGTATATTGAAGAAATGGGCTCAGTTAGATATGATGTATAACATAAAAGAAATGCCTGGAAGTAAGGCACAAGCATCCTAACCAACCAACGAATATTATTCAATTACCATAGTGGTTGCCATAACATGTTGGCCATCCTACATATGGTAGAGAGTAACACCATGGTTGGGGTTACTTGTGTCATACCTCCTAATTAAACATTCTTCTCATATTTGCTCCTTCCCATCATCATTGCCCATAAGACCATCAACCTGCATAGAGACTTAAACATAGCAATAACTAAAATGTAATCACAAACAGCTATATAACATGTCAACACAGTATCAGCTGCCATCAGTTTATCAAACATGTACAGAAATAATATCCAACACAACTGTCGCATTGTATCAGGAAGAAAGTACTTTGAAAACCAAGGCTGACCTGCATCACCAACTTTTTTAGCCATTACCCGCAGCCTGGCCCTCATGCCACAACAAAAAGTGGGCAGACAACTCCTACATAATGTAAAGCATAACAAACACTTCTTACCTGCAGATGTGACACCTATCAACATGAGCCACAGCCTGGCCCTACGGCCACCACTACAACTGACCATACCATTGTATCTTCTCATTACCATAACATACAAACCAAGGCTGACCTGCAGCCCAAAATAAGTGTGTATGAAACATGTGTTCGCCCTAATGCGACAACATTACCTGTGCATACCACTGTTAACATATATGCATGACATTCATGCCAAAAAATGACCTGCTCATATCTGCATAGTGTTAAGGTATCAAAACAGCTCTAAATCTGTGAAAAGTAGAGCATTTCGTTTATCACATAAATGACATCACATGCTCATCACCATATACAATGTAAGCATCCATAAGTATGAAATAAACATAGTAATAACTTACATGCCAACGACATATTAAAATGTTGCAAACCACGCAAAACACACAATCATCTCATAACTGAAACTAATAACATGTAGCAATGTAATTAAACAGTAATTTATAGAGAACTATTGTTCGTGGTAGCATCGTCTTGTAAATCCCTACTTTCTTCGTGTGCATGTGCCCTGCAAATATGCCCATGATATGTCACTATGTAAGTATCGATGCATAAAACCAACTCTATTGCTACAAGTGATTGTGTTCAGCAAATACCCTCGAGTATTGTGTTGTATCCATAAGCGGGTGGCCAATTCATTTCGGAATCTGTCCCCCGGACAGCTTCACTTCGAGGCACGTGGTCCTCTTCTTGGACATCCTCATCTCCTTCCACCTCGTCATCACATTGTCCTCGACGAAATATATAGTCAAGACCTCCTTCCATACGTATGAAATTATGGAGGACACAACATGCCATAGCAATTCTCGCTTGTGTCTTAATTGGGTAGTTCCGACGTTTTACCAAAATGGTAAAACGTGCTTTGAGAACTCCAAATGCACGTTCAACAACATTACGAAGTTGTGCATGTCTGTGGTTGAATATGTCTTTCTTACTCCTATATCGAAGTCGAGTGCGCCTAGTGGAGTTGTACTCGGAGAGATGGTACCTGATGCCACGATATGGTGCTAGGAATTCGGGAGTGTTGGCATAACCAACATCCACCAAGAAATATTTACCTACCCAACCAAGTGGTATTTTGGATTCAGAAAAATAAGTCATGCATTTCATATATTAACAATTTATGTTTGCAGATATTACCTTCTGGTACCTTGAAACCTCCACTTTCAAGTGCCCACCTCAACACTCGCATATCAGCTGCGGAGCCCTGCCATCCAACCACCACACTTCTGAAGATCATATCAAAATCTACACATCCCATCACATTTTGTGATGTTTCACCTTTTCGATTTCGGTATCGAGGTTGGTCAAGCAAAGGAACTTTAGCGGAGATATGAGTCCCATCAATTGCACCAACAGCATTCTACGCATCACAAAACAAATGTGATCCACACAGGTATATTTCCGCATTCTGTTATAACTGATACTTGAATCATGCCTTCACCTTGAAGAAAGGGTAGAACTTTGGATCATGACGAATCTTCCGATGCACAAGGCTATCTTCGGTGGGCATCTTTATGTAATCACGTCGTATTGCTAGCACTCCCATTAGGACATTATTAAAATGCTACTGATGGTCTCACTAGAATGTTGAAACCATTCCCTCAACAACCTATTACCAATCCCATGGCCGACCTCTAACAAGAAGATGGCCAACTGTTCGCTGGAAGACATATTTTTTGTGTCTTGTAAGACACCCTTCTCAATTAGTTTGTCCCTCAATCACAAACATGATTGGATGGATGCGGAAAGATGAGTATGATCTACCTACATGCCCAGACATAACCTCTTTAACCCATCTATGACCTTGACCCTCATTAGTATGCATGGCCTACCTGTTGGGACTACATATGAGGGTGCTATGCAAAAGGATTAATGTCTCATCCACCTCCTCCCAGTAGTCTTCCTCGTCCATGACAATTTGTAGAATTTGACCAGAGGTCTCAGTATTAAGATCCATTAAACCGAGGGAAACCTACTAATAAAACATGAATACAATGAACAATGAGTACATCTTCAATGTAAGAACTGACCGTATTAAATAGAATTTACAGCCCACATGACACTGTCATATAATATAATGAAGCATGTACTGTATGCCAAAAAATGAAGGACAACTAAGTTTACATGTAATGATATAAATGCATATGTACTTCACGGATTAGCACATGAGAGAACATAAATAGGTAGGTTCTGTATGCCATAACATGAAGGACCAGGTAAGTTTACATTACATTATATAAACGAATATGTAATTCACAGATGAGCACATGACAAAACTGATTCTGTTGGTTCTGTATGCCACAAAATGAAGGACCAACTAAGTTGACATTACACCACATTAATCCATAAGAACTTCACAGATGACAACACGGTTACACAGAAATAAGAAGAAAACTGTGTGCAACAAAATTAAGAAAGTAAGTTGACATTACATGTATGAAATTCATGGTACCTGAGCAAACTACAACATGATAAAACAGAAATGTGCATGAAGTGTGTGCAACAAATTAAGGAAGTAACTAACTTTTGATTACACCAAACCGTACAAAAGGATATGGTGGGCATCACATGTAACCAAGTCGGCTTAGAATCCAACCAAGCCGAGATGTACTGGAAGGCCAAGAAAGATGCATCGGTCATCCAATCCCTTCATCAGATCTATGGCCTTGTATAACAGATGATCTGGTATGCCATCCAATTTCATTAATTGGTCTAATGCAGAAGAAACTGGTGGAGCCACACTCTTCTGGAGCTCCAGGGCCTCTTTGAATGGCTAGCCTCTCCTCTCCTAATCTCGCAATCTTTTCAAGTGAATCATTACATGAATCAGAGAAACGTCTTTTTTTCCTATTTGATGTCTGAGTTACAGTAGCAGTGTTGTGTGGTGTGCTGTTGGGGGTGGGGGCATGCTCAGTAGCTTGTGGGGGGATGTCTTCAGTGACAGTGGGCTGCTGGTTGTCTGGAGGATTAGGGTCACCATCATTATCATTCAGGTGTAAGAAAAGGTCATCATCATCCATGTTAGGTTCATCAAGTTGGTCCAAGTAAGAGTTGCCAAGGTCCCCTGCACCTAGGTCACCCCTTGCCATTGAAGTGGCAGTAATAATATGCATTTGGTCCATAAAATTAAAGGACTTTCCTTTCACAGTCTTGTAATCTTTATTAATCTGAAAAAATAAGAATTTCTGACATGTCAATGGAGTAGGCATAATTAATATGACCAAACTAATGTATGCTATACACATACCGCGATCATTTCATCCAGGCATCTTCCGAAGGTGGCACTGGCATGTTTCTTTCATCATCCCAACCCCAACCAGACCTACTCTTAAGATTAACGTACATAGCATACCATTTTTTCAGATTCTTGAACCTGTTTTTCAAGTTCGACAATGTGTACGACAAATGTGTTTTGTCATTGAACTGCCGCAGTGCCAACCTCCAAGCCTCTTTTGTAAATGTTCCATTTACAAACCATCATGCTGGACTTGTGGTCAACTAAGATGTCGACGAGGACTTGATCACCATCCTCTCTCCAATTAGGGACCCGTCCCTTTGTTTGTGTGGCCATTCTTTTGTGAGGAAAAGTAAGTGAGGGAAGACCCACCATAATTAAAGTAAAGAAGGATATGTAATATGCAACAAACAAGAGTGAAAATCAGGAAAGACGTCAAAAGATGACACAAAGGAGGGTAGCACATTATACCAAACATGGTAGGTATACTTGTTCTTCCGGAAGCATACATTCAGAATCTGAGATAAAATGCACAATCCGTGCCCAAGACAATGGCCAAACCACTCCAACTGAAGGGGAAGGAGTAAGCGACAACCTTCTGTGGCATGTAGCCGTTGAAGGTGTTTGTACACAGAGGAGGGTAGCAGATTTTAAACATGAAACCGTAGAGAAATGCACAATCATGGTAGGTATATCATCAAAGAATAACGAAACCATACATTCACAACCTCAAGTACACAGTGTGTCCGCGCGCGAAGAGTCGAGGACAATGGGCAAACCACTCCAAGTAAAGGGGAAGGCGTGTAAAACAACGTTCGACGGCATGTAGCCGTTGAAGGCTTTTTGTAGACAGAGGAAGAAGACGATGAAAGAGGGGAACTTAGACGAAGAGTAAAAAGACCTTGTGCGTGCCCTAGTACAGGAACACAACGGCCGGGAAGGAGCGAAGGTAGCTTGAGGGAAGGAGCTGACGATGACCACCTGTGCTCGCCGTCGTTCAAGAGAGCACGTAAGGGGGACATGGAAGAAGGAAGGAGCCGGCGACGACGATTCCTCGTAAGCATTTTGAAGAGAGGAAGGAAGAAGCAGATGGAAGAGGGAAGGAGCTCACAACGTCCGCTGATCGTGCGTTCGTAAGAGTGGGAGGAGGCGCTCGCCGTGGTACACGAGAGCGACCACAGCCGTCAATGTATTTCCGACGCCGAAGAGGAATAGTCGCTGTGATGAGGAGATCGCCGGATCATCCGCGCGTCGCCGTCGTTCACAGACCAGTCGCCGCGGGGAGGAAGACGAAGAGCGGAACCCTGTCGCGTGCAAATGAGGGAGCATCGAGACGAACGCAAGAAGGGGCAAGGTCGTGGGTGGGAGCCGATGGGACAGCGCCTCGGGAGGAGAATTGGGTTGGGGTTTTGTGGATACGCCATTCCAGGGGTCCCCATGGAATGGCGTATCCCCGGTTTTAAACGGGTTAAGCTGGTAATCCCATTCCCCTTACCCCCCCTTAATTCTGTGAATAGTAACGATGCCAAACAAATAATAGGGATAGGACCCCGCTATTCCCGCCCTGTCCCGATACCAAACAGGACCTAAGTGCTTGCAGTAGGCAGTATCCACCCGTCCTAGAGTGTGTTAAAAAACTTTCAAAGAACTAATTCTTTTAAGTACACTTTTGAGATTGGGATAATTATATATGTACTCTTAAGATGTGACCAAAATCATTTGATGTCAGTAAAAAAATTAGGGGAAGATTTACAATGAGATGATATTATGTTATTAGGAAGGACTTGAACTTCTTGAGTTTAACCACAACTATAGTTCTTGATAGAAATTTTTGGCGGAAAATGATACATGTAGCCAACCAAATAATGGGATAAGGCTCTGATGATGATGATGACATATGTACTCCTATAATTTGGTATTGATGATACCCCATGGTCAGGCTGACCAAACCATAGAGGCATTGGTCTTCCCGCCAATGCAATTTGCCAGTGGTCATTTCCATGCCAAGCTACTCCCTTGGCTCAACGATCACTTGATTAGAGATGGCGAATAAAAACCACGAGCAAAGGTGAACTCTCGAAGATAGCTTAACACTGATGTTGGATCGAGATAACTAAACCCTAGGTTGAGGGCAAAGGCCCATAGAAGTGTAACACCCCATTTTGTATAGCCAAATATGTCTTATGCTTTTAAGGAATAAATTCAATAGGTCAACAATATGGAGAATGTCAAAATTTAGTATTTTTTATATTATGAAAACATATTGTAATTGGTTATAGTAATTATGTTTATGTTACATGCTGCATACAATGTCACTACAAATATTAGTGAGTATGCTTGGAGTTATTTATTCTATAACAGTATCATATGATTAAAATGAAAGTAAGATAAAGATGGATCTTATTTGATTATTTGAAAGATAACCATTGATAAGTAAGATTTAAGTCAATTATGATTTATGAAACTAGTATAGATGTCATTTAAGGGGGTGTGGACTGAACCCGTAGCTAGTTTCCATTATGGGAGATCATATGGTCTGAGGATGACTAACTTGTATGTTTTGAAAATATGGAAATCAAACTCCACTTGGGATATCTGGTGAATGGTGGGGTACATGACTCCCGCTCTTGGCCAATTGAGTAAGACTGCGACACTATCGTCTAGGTGCCAAAGTGTATATGTGTGTTTCGACCCCTTATGTTGTATTTTGGATATGTGTTTGACATATGTTTAAATAAATTGTTTTGATGTGATCAAGAAGATATTTGGTCTGAATATGCAAATTTGCATATGTTCTAATCTGATTTAGAATATGATTCCATATGTTGAAATCATATTTAATACATTTTGTTTATTAGACCAATACTTAAATCTGAATATGATATATTTAAAGATTTAAAATCAGCAATTTGATAAGTATGAATATGTTATATGAATAAGTAATATGATAAGTATGAATATATATGATATTTAAAGTCAGTAAATTTGATAAGTATAAATATGTTATATGCAATCAATAATCTGACAATTATAAGTATGTTATTTGAAATAAAAATCTGACAATTAGGAATATGGCATCTGAATTAATAATCTGATAAGGATGAATATGTTATTCCTAAATAGTAATTTGATAAATATGAATATTTTTAGTGTTTGTCTCTGCTTCAATTATATATTTTTTACATATGTTATATCTTTATAACATGCACAAATCTATATTAAGTTTGTATGTTATCATTCGATTTTGTCAAATTATTATATGTTAAATATGTAATTAGTTCTAATTGTGTCTATTGGGTCTTAGGACTCACACTTACTTTTCACCATTTTTCTTGGACTTAGCAGCTAAGTTTTTAGATAATTAGATTTTTGAAGGATGAGCATCACTTAGAATCAACTTTTGAGCTTTAAAGATATTGGTAGACTACTAATTCATATGGTGCATATACATTCACAAAGGTCACAAAGGTAAACCATCTTGTGCATGACCCCAATTCACGTCAACCGTCTCTTTTCGGCACACCTCTCGACCTCTCTGTGATGGTCGGTCAAAATCCACTCCTCTGATCGAAGACTAGGGAATGCAATTGAAGATCACTCATGATCTCAGCTTGGAGAAACATGATCGTCTCAGTACTGCGCAGGAGGGAAGTACAGTCAGTACAAAGGAAAAAAGTGGAATTTTACATTTAAATCCTAATGTAAAACGTAAATTTTTTACACGGGATGGATTTAAATACAAAACTCCACTTTGTTCCTTGTATTGACCGCGCTTCCTCCTGTGTGGTACTGAGACGTTCCTATTTCCAACTTGGAGCAGGCGACATGAGAGGTGGACAATGGAATAACATCAGATGGTTCTCATCCCAGAGGTGATCCTTCCAAAAACTACAAATGTAAAGCTACAGGCATAACTAAGGGGGACAAAGATCAATTCTCACTAGTTCTCTATAGCTCTCAACCCAATTCTCACTCATTTTTCGGCTCTTATACGCTCTTCCTTTTTGTCCCTCGTAACATCTAACTTGACCATCAAAAGATCGACCATGGAAACTCCTTCCTCTCATTAACTTTTGTGCAGGTCTACTCAAGCATCGACGACTTTGTTCCCTCCGACTTTCTTAGGGTTCGGGTGGCACTCTTTCTCGGGCACCCTCAAGAAGAGACTCAACTTCAACATGTATGTTTTATTCTATATTCGTAAATGCCCTTACATTAAATAAATCGCTTCTCATATACCCATCAAGCGCTAACACTCTTAACTTTAACGAAATATAATGTTGAACATGTAACATGTAAAGAGTTTATAAAAGATAATATAAAAGATTAAAAATATATACATACAATAATGTGAGGAAACTAAACAAAAGCAGATTAATCTTATCTAGTCTTGATCTATCTAAAAGTAAGCTAATCAAAGGTCAGGGAAGTCAGTATACTGATGAGATCGATCACAGTTCAAGGTACACATGAAACATGAAGAATATAGTGAGGTGCACATGAAAACATTATTTGAGGCGTGTAGACACAATTATCCCAAAGCTCTCCCCTTAATTGGGCCAAACTTGGTAATTATAGTGAGGTACACATGAAATTACAAGACATAGAGAAGCTGGAGCAATAGGGAATTGGGATGTTCTAGAGCCCCCGGTAAGAGGGGGGCTCGGTCAGTATTATAGGTGAGGTGATTTTTTTTTAACCCTTGTGTATATATAAAAGTGTAGTTAAAATGAGGGGTTAAAAAAAATCACCTCATCCATGATACTGACCGAGCCCCCTCTTACGGGGACTCTAAAGGATCCCAATTTAGCAATAGGAGGCATTCAAGGGCAATTGGGGCCTCCCTTGTTGTCTTCCATTGTTGTAGAATGGGCAGACCTCCTTGTGGCCATAAGTCCCTAGTTACAGACGGATGCAGAAATTTTTGGTTAGTGAGGTCATTTAAATTATTTTTAAATATTCATATTAAAATTTAAACACAAATTGGATCAAATTAGATCGATCGGGTCAATATGTTTTGGTAGATATCGATATCAGAAGAGTCTAATCAAACTCGATTTACTAATCTGACCAACCATGATATTGACATCTCATTTCTCCCTTTTTTTCCCCCTCTCCTCAAACACTACTGCAGCTCATGGACTTGTGTGGGAAATTACAAGACATGGAGAAGCTGGAGCAATAGGGAATTGGGATCCTCTGGAGCCCTTCGCAGGAGAGGGTTCGGTCAGTATCATGAGTGGGGTGAAATTTTTTTTAACTCCTATATATATGTATATAAATATTTTAATAAAAATATATGCGTATGGGACCGAATCGATCTAGTGCTCTCAATTCGTATTGGTATTGGGGATTTGCGATCTTAGATATATAGTCGACTCAATAAAAAAAATTGACTTATTTTTAATTTTTATATTAAAATTTAAACACGAATTGGATCAAATTAGATCGAACCGGGTCAACATATTTTGGTACATGTCGATATCAGAAGAGTCTAATCCAACTCGATTACTAATCTGACCAACCATGATATTGACATCTCATTTCCCCCTTTTTTTTCCCTCTCCTTAAACGCTACTGCGGCTCATGGACTTGTGTGGGAAATTACAGGACATGGAGAAGCTGGAGCAATAGGGAATGGGATCATCTAGAGCCCTCCGCAAGAAGGGGGCTCGGTCAGTACCATGGGTGGGGTGAGTTTTTTTTTTAACTTCTATGTATATAAATATTTTAATAAAGATATATTCTTAAAATTAGACACCATCGATTTCATTGAAGTCACCTCCATATAAAAATCTCTCAAAATCCACAATTTAAATGACTATTTCTAAAAAAAAATCAATAAAATCATGCTGGACATGTGCTGCGTCCGTCCATGTCCATGGTGCAACACACCTATAATCTTTCTTGGGTTAGAAATTAGCCTATTATATTGTTGTTTAAAAATTCCTATAATCCTGCTTCCGAGTTCCGATGAGATATGAACCTTAAATTTCAAAATCCATATATATATATATATATATATATAGTTGGAAGCACCCACCACACTTTAGAAAAAAAAAAAGACACCCACCATAAAGGACATGAACTATTGAACTGACTTGTATGTCCGTAGAGATGGCAACTTTTTCTGGAAAGTTTATATATACTTTTAAATACATCATATTCGAGTATACTCTGGAGATATGTATATTATATTTTATTTTCATATATTTTATATATATTACTGTTCGAATTCTATCCGTTCAACTAATCAACTCAATCATAATTGACTTAAGAGGTCAAAAAATTTAAAAGTTGTCTTCTATAACTCTCTCTAAAAAATGTTTTTTTTTTATAACCATCTCCCTCTTTCTCCTCACTATCGAACCCCAACCCCACCCGTCAACTCTACTAGTTGTTCTCTCTTTCCTCTCTCTTGAAGAGAGATGTTTTAATATTTTTATCTTTTTATTTAAACGGTTATGTTTATATATTAATAAAATATTCTTTCAAAATGAATTACTAATCACATAGATACAATGGATGCTTTTTTTATTTTCAGAGTATATAGTATAATAGGAAGATTTTAGATGTATATATTCAAACATGATAGATTTTATGGGTATACATATATTATTTTCCTAGTTTTTTATTGTGTACAATTAGGAAATTTTATTAGGTCTCTGATGTGAACATATGTTTTTTCCAAAATACAAATAAAAAAAAGTAAAGCATACATACCCCAGAGAAAGGGGAAAAAAAAAGAAAAGGAAACAAAAAAGGTATATGTGCAAAAGAGGTAGTCGTTGCCCTCACTGCAACTGCAAGCACTAGAATGCCGATTCTTGCCCTCAGCTGGCCAGACAGCAACCCAGTCGGTCACACCAGTCACCTCCCCTCCCCAGTCCCCACCTTACTACGCAGCTCCAGTGTTGCCCTAGCCTGGCATGACTGCCCCCTCGTCTCCGTGTTCGATCCATCCCATCCGCTCTTTCTTACCGCGCAAGTCCAACTTGTTCGACGACCGCAATGTGGGTAGGATCCCATTTGTGAGTTTTGGGTGTGAAGGGGACTACGTGGGATTTTGCCGGAGGAACAAGTTAGAGCGGAGGAGCTCGCCCGTGCCGTTGTTTGGGGAGGGTTTTGGAGGAAGAGTGGAGGGAATTGCGAAAGGCGGGCAATGGGGAGCTTGAGAACATCCATGAGGTGGAGAAAAGGGCAATCTTGGGGCCGCCATTGAGGTACTTTGGGTGCTTTGGGCTACGTGGGATTTTGCCGGAAGAACAAGTTAGAGCGGAGGAGCTCGCCGTCGCCGTTGTTTGGGGAGGGTTTCGGAGGAAGAGTGGAGGGGATTGCGAAAGGCAGGCAATGGGGCGCTTGAGAACGCCCATGGGGTGGAGAAAAGGGCAATCTTGGGCCGCCGATGAGGTGCTTCGGGTCATTTGGTTCTTCCTTTCGGAGATTTGAACTGGGTGTCATCAACAGCGAAGGTGAGCAGATGAACATTTTACTAAGAAATTTCCTCAGAGCCGATCAATGTTAGCATGGATGTCGAACGGGCAAGGAAATCTTTTTTCATCACTAAATCTGTGGAGAATGCATGTTAAACAAATTCGTCTGATGTCCGAACATAGTGATGGAATGCGCGGATTGATAGACTAGTTTTAGAGTCGTCCTGTATCAAATGCAAGGAATTGTGGATCGATACCCGTGATAAAGTTGGCGTATATCAAGGGATCTGGTAGCAGGTTTCAAAAGTACAGAAGGAAGCAGGAGCCAATCGGATGGCCCTTCCCGGTCGGGTTTAAGTTACAGAATGTTTTTTGAGCTGCTGAGGCACTTTGTTGTTTTGCCTGGACAAGATTTTTCAAGGTCGTTTCCGGGATGTTGTGTCTCCAGGATTTCGCCAAAATCACTTGTTTTCTGACCTCTTTGTCGCTGTTCTCCTTGAAATTGTGCTCCCTTGGAATTATTGTTCATGTAAATGTTAGAGGTTCGCTTTTGAATGTTCTTACGTTACATATATGTACATACATGCTGCTGAGGTGTGATCTCAAACAAAAGGAACAGGTCATGGATGATTTCTTGGATAAGTTGGTGGCAGTGAGGCAGCAGGAATGATTAGTCTCTCGAGTGGCTCAGATGCAAGAGAGCAGGACCTGGGATTGGGCTTCCATGGGATTGGACTATTGGATTCTGTCTTAAGACTGCAGCAGAAGAAAGACACCTCAGATCTTGCTAAAAGGATAAAAAGGAGGTAAAATTGGTTGTGTCTTCACATGACGTATGATAAGATGATGCAGTTTATGAAGTGGATGAGAGATGAAGATGTTTTGTTTGTTTCTTTTTCATTTAGTTGGATAATTTATTTACTTTATAACAACTTTTGTCTATGACTACCTTCTAGAGACTCATCTTTTACTTCTTATAATGAGCATGCATTAATGATTAAGCCATGGTGTTGTTCAATAAAGAATCAATTAGATGGAAGGAACCAGATCTTTTATTACCTGCCTCATACTTAAATGGGCAAGGTGAAGACAGGTTAGATCATGAAAATAATATTTGTTTGCTCTGAGACAGTGCACTCTTTAGGGATAATTTTGGAAAATTTGATCTTGGATTTTGTTATCGAGCCCAATAACTTAAATAATTTGCTTTTGGCTGTGGTTCAGTCATTTTGGCTGGTCCAAAATTAGGATACTACTGGGAGCAAATTTTCAAACGAGCTTTTTTTTACAGTATTTTCCTTTTGATTTATATATATATTTGAAATAAGGAATAGTACAAGGTGGCAACAGTGTGAAAAAATTGGCTAACATATGTCTGCAGGAGTATCTGAAAATTAATCCTCTTATCATACCTAGGATTTATGGTCGGTTTCGCTAGGGTTATGTAACATGTAATCTGTCACAGGATATATTTTAACATAGTGTCATGCTTCATACATTCCTTCTCATTGTCTTTTGATTTTGACGGGCCCGGTCAACTCCAACCATGTAGCTCAACCAAAGTTTGTGTGCCTGCAATAACTGTACGAGGGTGCTACTATTTTTAATGTTCTGGATCATGGAATGCAGAATCGGCCGTTCCAGATCCCTTGATCTTGTATCAGATCGGCCAAGGGGGGAAGCCCCTTGGATCGGTGAAATTCCAGCCGAATTGGCTGGAATCGGACCCAATGGTCTAGATCTACTGATCCTGCCGATTTTGCCACACAAATTATATATATATATATATATATATATATATTGTCATATATATATAGAATAACCATATATATGTAAATATTATTTTTATATTTACGTTAATGTATGTACAACCATTTACATTCATTGTCATATATATATTAACTATATATATGTAAATATTATTATTATATTACATTAATATAGGATTGCTTGTACATTAACACACATATATATGTATAAAGTGTTCATTAATATGATATATATGCTATAAAGATATAATACTAATTATGGCTGTATATTTAAGAGATATGTATGTGATTACATATATATTGTATACATATATGAATGTATAAATTTATTTATATGATTACATATGTCATAATCACATATGTATAGACAAATGAGATCTGTCCTTTTGCTTTGCAACTTAAAATATTCTTTCTCGAGGCTTCGGCCCTTGAAACCTTCGCAAGGGGTGCTTCCCCCTTGACCCCTGCGATCTAACCGCTTAGGTTGATCCGCATGTGTACCCTCACATTGGAGAATTCAGGGCCTGAGGCTTCATATTCCAACACTGTTCACAATCTAATGATTGTGATATATGTATAATCTATACATTTATAAGGATATACTATTAACTATGTTTGTACATTAATATGATTACATATATATGGTGTATATATATATATATATATTGAAGATATTTTCCTGACTTTTCTTCTGATTTTCATGAATTTTCTGATTTTCCCTGATTTTTTTCCAATTTTTTTTTTTTATAAATCTGGCTGATCCAGGACTTCCAGTGGATCAGCTGATCCAGATTGGGATCGGCCTAGGTTGATCACTTGACCAATCTGATTCTTTTTTCCATGTTCTGGATGGTCCATTGAGGAATTTTGGCAGATGATGAATTAAGACCTCCAAGTGCCAAAGATGCTACAGGTCCTTAGCCAAGGCCCTGGCTTATCATGACGTGAGTGCCCACTCCCATTTAGCTGCAAGAACCACCTGAACCAATCCAGGCATGTTTAAGCCTACCACCTCATCAAGCCTGTTTCAACAGTCAACCTAGGAGGCTACATCTTGCTGATGAGAGCACAATCATGATTATCACACCTTTATCAGTTATCAGGAGTCAGCTGCACAGCATGGTTGCTGCAAAGAATAAGCAGCCATGAGTCATGCCGTCAATACTGGTTCGTGTATATGATGGTTTGGACAAGGCATCAGATTTTTGGTGTAAGCCTGCACAACTGCCAGAAGCATTTGCATGAACAACGTATTATGAATGCTAAACCTCTCTGCCTATGACCTTTCCCCTAGCCACGGTTACATAATCTCTTTATGTGGCACAATGGCAAACTTGAAATTAGGTGATATTTTAAAAGTTTTTTGACATAGCATGCTTGAAATTTGTGGCTTCTTTTGAGCCAAAAGCCATGACAACCCTCCTTACAGCTATTTTCAGCTTCTGAAGTTATTTAATAACCTTCTGTCAGTGTTATTCTACTGGAACTACTATTCTCGATTTTAGGAAGCTTCAGATTCAGAATTATAACGTGGATCTGTGGTTTTCTTCCAGGGGACATTCTCCCTAATGAAGAAAAAGACAAATCAAAGTCTCATATAACTGACTGCAGTATCATGTGTCTCCAAATAACCACTACTCGACTTTCACAACTTCCAACCCATTTTGATCGGTAGACATTATGTTGGAATTGGAATCATTTATAGTGTATTTTAACCTCCAGAAAAAAAAAATCCCCAAACAGAGCGTCTGAGCCTAGGGTTGAACAGGGTTATAGAAGAGATATTGATGATTGTGTCTATCCAGAAACGAAAGTTTCACCAAACATTCCCTAAGTTTATGTGAGAAGTGTTTCACTGATTTAATTGATTGCAGAAAGCTCAATGCGAAACAAGATGTTGCATCTGAACAATTTGCTTCAACTTCTGCATGCAATGAAGTTGTTCAGGTAATTAGGTAGATCTGTTCTATTCTTGACATGTATACCTGTACCAGAAATGGTTGCACATCTTAGAACAGAGAGAATTACCTCTTGAACCATCCCATTTTTGAGCTTGATCAGTGGTTCCCTAGGAACGTGTTCTCTTTACTGCTCTGAAATGAAGCATGTGGGAACCATACACATGGAGTTCACTTTCCTGGTAGCTGCAGTGGTAGTTTGGCAGTTGTCTTATCTGTAAGAAATGTGACATGTTTTTGTTGTTCTGTGAACTATCCATCAGGAGAGTTTGGACCTGTTAATATTCACTGCATAATTACGATTATAGGCAGAAAGCATAGATATAAATTCAGGATATTGGCTAATTTGTGCATGGAGTTTCTCACTGCAATAAGAGGTGTTTCTTTTCATTAGGACACTTGAAGCAATTTTTTCCAGAGATCAAGTGATATTGGTATATCTCCTACTATCTGAATATCATAATATGCATCATAGTCGCCCCTATCAAAGTCATCAAAAGTGTTCTTTTAATAATTTATCGGGTTGCTTGTTCCTTCCCATTTTGTGGAGTATTCTTCCTTTTTCTTCTACTAGTTGCATGCTGGATCAACAGCATTCTTTTAATAATTTACGGAGGTGATTGTTCCTTCCAAGTTGTGAAGTATTCTTGTTTTTTTCCGTAGTTGCATGCTCGAAAACATTGTCTCTTGGAAACTTAGATTCTAAAAGGCTTGTAATCATGATCTGGTTGCATCTCCTAGTTGCTTGGGTGAAAAACTAGCTTATTTGCCCTTGCTCAAATATGCTACTGTCATCTCAAATCATGCACTATTTTCCTGCCATTATTGGTATCTTTTTCATTTTTATCAAGAAAGCTCTCCAATTTGATTACCCTGAAAGTTATTTGAACTTGTCTCAAGGTGTCTACTATGTTTGTGGAAATTCTGGATGGCACTACTCTGATGATTGCTAGACTAAACTTGTAAAGGAGGGAATTGCTGCTATTGTGGCAGAATCTTATGGCCCTGGAATAACGGTGAATGATAAGTGGCAGTTATGATGGCTTGCAGAATTGGCTGATCACAACCGTGGTCACCAGATCTCTTCTGATTTCAAGTGGAAAATCAAATCTCTTGTTTAAGTAAAGGAAAAAAGAAAAGAAAAAAAGAAGCTTACCAATTGGCTTGAATCAGCTACAATTGATCTAAGATCAGCCAATTTCAGGCTGATCCTATTTCCTCTCCAATTGGGTGCATAACTGATCTCAGAATCTGATCCAATTCTGAATCCTTGTCCATTGTTGTGTTTACTGCTAATATTGTATGCAGTCAAAATTGTCATCTAAACTTTTTATTGAGCCATTTCCCAGGAGCATCAAAATGAAAATTTCTTGAATCAACGAGGCACTGTTACCCATAATTCTGCTTGTTTAGACATCCTACGTCTTTCTTATATTTATCTCAGCCATAGAATTCTTCTGAGCATAATATTGACGCAAATTCTGGACTTTCTGCTTGTATCTTTGTGGGTCTATCATTCTTTTCATTCCTGTAAGATGCTGTCCACGGTTCTGATATCATGAGTGCCCATCTTTGGTGTTTTTTTTGCAGATTTTGAATGCAAAATGTACTATGATAAATGTGAGAATTCTTCTGAAGAGGCAAGATGGAAGGCTTCTTCTATATAGAGATATTTCTCCTGGGACAGCCTTTCACATGCTCAGTTTT
This sequence comes from Colocasia esculenta, assembly GCA_014218235.1. NCBI lineage: Eukaryota > Viridiplantae > Streptophyta > Magnoliopsida > Alismatales > Araceae > Colocasia > Colocasia esculenta. Next base: position 206,905,038 of record CM024753.1, read on the forward strand.
GGCAGATTTTGATGAAGAATGTCCACAGATTGTAGAATTAGATTTGTTTAGCTAAATGGTTGTAAAGGTACATTAGACCTGAACTGAATAGGTTTGTACTATGGCTTCCATTTTATAAAAAGGGTAATTGGTTGCAGGGTATGCTTAACAACTCAGGCCAAATACATCACCATGGTCCAGATGTAATAATTCCTTTCTCAAACAGTGGTAGTACCAGCATTGTAAGTAGACAACTCTCTGTAGATAATTTGAAACAGAAAACATCTGACGTTCTGTAAATCTATTGCTTATATCCCATACCCCCCTCCCCCCACCCACCCAAGAAAAATGGGAAAAAAAACTTTGGATACCTATATGCAAAGGCATTTAATATCCTAGAGAAAAGCTATTAAATGGTTACGTAGATATCCAAAAGTCTCTGGATGTTGAGTATTTTTCCCTTCTATATCTACTGATCTCACAATTTCTGTTTTTTCTCGGGAAGGATAAAATTATCTAAAAAGGGAATAAGAAGGAAGAAATATACAGGGAGATGAATATAATTGCAATTTCTAGCTTTGCAATTTCTAGCTTGTAACTCTTTACCCATTGTCACCAGCCAACCATTGCCATTGAGCTACCACATATCGTTAGGGTTTGACACACTCTGGCTGCTTTGTTTTGCTAAACATTTTATTCCACATCTCATTTCCCCACGTGTTATGAATAAGGTGAAATAAATCTTCCTAATTAATCAGCTTCCCTATGGCTTCAACATGTCACAGACCCCTGGCGTATTGCCCAATGCTGTAGAGAATGTTGTTTGGTTTTGCATAGATCATTGTCTTTCCTCAACTGCCATGTAGTTCTTGTTGGTGTTGTTTGGTTGATTAGTTGATGTTTTCAGATTTTGCAGGGAAGATATCTGGTTGGTTCCTCTCCACCATGCTACTAATTTGAAACCTCCTAGCTGCTTTACCTAATTCATACAAAGAACTAACTTGGTTGTTCCTACCTGCCGGCAGAGAGATGAAGTACACTTTTGGGAACATGAAGTGCAGAAGGATGGACTTTCAGCATGTTGTTAGCCACTGATAAAGCTGAACCTCTCTCTGTAAGTAGGTCAATGCATTGATATGTTGGAGCTCGTTTTGTGGGGCTACATCTGTTGTGCAAGCTTACCCATGGTTTGGTGTAGTTTTCACCTTGGAGGCTACCTTTTAGTCTTGACCTTAAAAAGGAACAACATGTTTGATGAAAGTTATACTATTGTTTTGCTTCCAATATGGAAGGTGATAACTGAAGTAGATTCAACTAATTTTAGGGTGAGTTTGTTGAAACTGTTAGTTGGAAATCAATTTTAGAGTTCATTTTCGAAATGTAAGTTGGGGGTGATATATCTGGTTTTGGATAGTTCTAAAATTCACATTCTCCCAGATCCTCAAATAGGAAATGACAATTTGGAAATTCAGGTTGGAAGCTAAAAGCAACTTCCACTACTCTACAAATAGGTCAAATTTTTCAGAAAACCTGAAGTGCTTCCTGTTGGAAGCTGTATCAAACACAGCCTTGGACTGTTACTCCATTCACTCCCTCTTTCTAAACCTTATCTGTTCCCAATGTAGGAAGTATCCCGAAATGTTACCCATTGGACCCATGTCGAAAGATGCCAAATAAAGGCCACTTTTGACATTTTTTTCTTTTGTCATAACCTCAATTTTCTTATACCATAATCTAACGTCTTTCACTCGGAACTAAAAAGAACCCAATAAAGTACTTTGATGACATACTATTTCTTGCTCAAAACAATGGGTGCTGAATTTGTGGAAGCTTTCCTTCAATTAGAGGTGGTATGGAGAATGCCCTTCTCATGTTTGACTGTCAAGCGAAGCATTATAAGGATCCCCCTTTCCAAAGGAAGAAAGTTATGGATCAAATTTCCGTCCTTCTCTGTACGTAATGAGTGGGATCACCTGGGTCACTCCACCTTAGTTCTCCCTGCAGAGGGTAGGACACTAGAACCTACATTGATGTTCTTATCTAGAAATTAAGGGTCTAAGTTTTTCTTGTATAAGTAAAGCCTTTGCAGTACTAAAAGAGACTCGGTATTAAGTTCATATGTGAAATGTTTCTACTAAAAGGCATGTAAAAACTTGGTTATTATATCACTTGACAAAAAATAGCTTGTTTGGTTATGTCCGTTTCCAGACAGGGGAATTGCATGCCTTTGAAATGATATCCACGGTTTTCATATGGTTATACTTGGTCAGTCTTACTCTTTGGTACATGATTGATGAAAATTACAATATATAAACATGCATATCCAGTACAGGCCTGAAATTTTCTTTTCTAAGGTTTCAGTTCAATGACTTGAGAGGAATACCAGACCTTAGAAGTCACCACACAGTTTGTAGCTTTCAATTGAAGGTTCTAATTACCTGGAACTCTTTAGACTGGTAAAAAAAATATATGGATGGTTGGAGAAGATTTGACCAGTGTCATTATCCAAGATCTTAATTATGACTCACAACCACTCTGACTATTCAAAGTGAAAGATGACTTCCAACTAAAAGGATTTAATTCTGCATGTCCTTTCTTGCACCCCTTTCGTTTATTCCCACTGCCAAAAAGCACCTCCTTCCTTGAATTGCACCTGGGATTTGCACCTTCTTTGTGGGGGCTAAGCAAACAAAATAAGTAGTTGCATTGGTTCATCTACTGATGTTGTTGCTGTTAAAAGTGTTCATCTCCTGTTTCCTAGTAACAACTGCCACAGACCTGACCATTTTATGTACCATGGACCACTATTTAATGGAGAATGCTTAGTGACAAAGGGAAACTGTGCACTGGTGGATCCAGCTGGGAGAATCATATCCCATGGGCCTCTTCATCATCCTTAGTCCAGGCAATTATGCACTCACATTTGGCCTAACTGCTTCTCTCCCAAGTCATAATAAACTCTCTGGGTAGTGTGGAGTTTACAGAACCCCCTTGTAGAGGTGGAGTGCCCTGTTTAGCTAGGCAAGCAATGTGTAGCAAGCCCACTCACCCCTAACCCTGTACCGTGACACCGGCCCTCACCGGCAGTTGTCGCATGCACCTGCATGCAGCACACAGTGGGCGAGCGAAGTGGTGGTGGGTCAGGGGTGCGGGCGGGGCGCGTGCAGCATGCCATTGCCATTTGATCCTTGCTGCCTCATAAATGGGCCTTAGGCCCACTGGGTGTGGGTACAGCAGCGATGGACAGCCCCATTTAAAGCTTGACAACAAGCTAACGCAAATAGTTGGATGTGTTATTATTAGATCATATGTGGTTGGGGGTGGAGGATCCTGGTGGGCCAAAACCGTGATCTCTTCTTTTTGGAGGCCCACAAGAACAGGAGTGCAGTAACTGGCTGTTGGCATGCGCATCTGCTTAACCTACTCTTATAACTCACGATTCTGGTTCTTGTTGTTATGAGGAGAGGATATTTGGTGCAATCTAACTGTTCTCTTCCCAAGTCCTCTCGTGTAGGTGGATTTAATTTAATCAGTACTTTCCCAGACTAATGATCTATTTTAGTTTAATTTTGTACTTTTAGAACATCTTAAAATTTACCACACCTTTCCATCTGGGCACATTCACCATGAATAAACGATGATTCACAAAATAACCTTTATAAGTTCAAAATTAAGGTGACGATTTAGTCGTGTACCTTCATATATAAATGCATTGTAAACTAACTTGTTAGGTGTTTTAGAATATTATAAATATGTTGGAATCCCACACCTTTTAGGAGATTATATAATATTTCAAAATACTCTATAAAGCGTACGTGTCATTTTTAATATATTTCAAGCTCGATGTTCTCAAATATGAAAATATCGGATTTAAGTTCTCATCTAAAATAGTAATAATAATAATAACAGGGCCATGGCTAAGGCTTTGGCCACCAAGCTGGTGGCCATGCACTCTGAAGTCTGAACTCTTCCCTTTGCACGTGCTTTCCGGGGTTTTGTACGTCGACTCGGAGACCCATTCAGACATAGAGCAGATATGAATACTCCTAAGTTTGCCATGGGACCAGAACATAAAAAACGTGCATGTATAGACAACGTATCTGGATACGTATGGGAGGCTTGGAAATAGGGTTATCTTTGTCCTCATAATTCGGATTAATCTAGATGTGTACAGGGAATTTCTTTATACTTTTTGTCTTAAGATATATGAATCCTTTATTGCCTTTGTAAAAGAAAAGGTACTGTGCATTTTATCCTTGTTTAACTATAATTTTCTTTTACACTACCAATTAAGGGGAATTCGATCATGGTATTTGCAAAAAAGATAGACTCGGAAATTTCTTGAAGAAGGAATATTTGTGTAACTACTGTAGTGTTTGAGAGTTTGTGACATGCCCGTAAATCACACTCGGCCTTTGTTTTTTGGGAAGTTTATATATAGAGGGATATAGCCAATAAGTTGACCATGAATTTAAGCAATCTTATTTTGACTTTTTTTAATCTTTCTTTATCCATAATTATCTAGTTATTCCCACTGAGAGGGATAGAGTTATCACTCTTTACGCCCACTTTGAAATGGGTTAAGCAATCTCTAATTATTTTATCTAGAGGTTGTTTAGTTCAAAAAGTGGGCTATTTTAATTTGGCTCTAATAAATAGACTTTTGGGTAAGAAATCGGTTAAGCTACCTAAATATTTTAATTTGGATTGGTTAACCAGAAAGATATCTCTCTTTAACCTTATTTTTTATCCAACCTTTTACCTTTCTCCCCAAAATGTATTTGTGTTAACCGTCCTTTACCCACCTTTAACCCAATCTTTATCAGCAACCAAAGTGTGGTTGTATAGGCTAATCTTTACCAGCAACCAAAGTAATCTTTGATTAGCCTATACAACCACACGAAAGCAAATAATTTTTAACCATGGGTTTATCTCCTCTTATCCCCTCTTATCACCCCTGCTAAAGTGCTAAAGTGGCCCAAGAGGTCTCATCCGAGGTCTACACTCCAATTAGAGAGGCTAAATAGATAGATAGAGATGTCACTCGGTGGTCATTATTGAGCTGTCACTGAGTGGAAAGACTACCTAGCTTGATGTCTTATCACACTGTTAACACGCATATGAGAGAGAGAGAGAGAGAGAGAGAGAGAGAGAGAGAGGAGACACGAGTTAGAGTACTGGCATGTAACCATACAAGATTGGATGCGGTACAAGCTTTAAGACTCAAAGAATGGGCACTCAGCAGATACAAGTTTTAAGACTCAAAGAATGGGCACTGCAGAGCTCTCTCCCAAACCGAAGTTAATGCCATTCCACCGAGGCACACACATTGGGCCAAATAAAAACCCCGTCTTTGAAAGGGGGTGCAACTCCACCGTACGTAACTTAAGACTTTCATATATATAGATTTCATTGACGTCTTGGCCGGCGATCCGACAATTAATCGCACTATCTTAAGGCACCTATAATTACCATAATTAGTTCTTGAGCTAATTAACTGTACGTTTTCCTTTTTATCTAAACGTGACATTTCTTTCATCCCATGGATCCTAGCTATAATCTATTTATCCTAACTTATATCAACTTAGAGACCCAAAGAAGAACCTTTGCATCAACTAATTGCGAAGGACATCTGAACCTTCTCGTGGAGGGCTTCCTACAGGTGGATGGGAGTTGGGTGGGAAGAGGTCACGGTCAATCCTTGAGGTGGGGGCTAATGGAATTGCTCTGTCGTGCATGGATGGGGTTTAACAGCATTTAAGTTCTCCAATCAGCTAGCGATATATGACTAGCTAGGAAACTTTACTAGCTAGCTAGCACATGCATGGGAGCCAGCGTTGGCAGGTGTTTGCTCTATTGACAGCCACTGCAATCGCTGGGAATACGGAACTCTATCTCGAGAGCTTCGTCCAACCCCTTAATTTATGTCTCGATCGACGTTAATTAATTAACAGGAGCCAGCTCTGATCGTTCCGCACCACACAGGTCTCCCATATGGTGACAGATGAACAAGGGTACGGCCGGACAGGAGGGGGGATGAAATGGGAGACATGCACCTGCGAGGTGGATGACAGGTGAAACAAAACGAACACCACTCTTCAAGTCTCCGACGTGTGTATATATATATGTAAGTAGCGGTCGCACATCACTTGCGATCACACACAGCTGCTGCAGGGCGAGCACGGCAAGCATGGGAAGGTCTCAGTGCTGTGCCAAGGATGGGAGCAAGAAGGGACCATGGACACCGGAGGAGGACATCATCTTGGCTTCGTACGTCCAATTGCATGGGCCGGGCAATTGGAAATCGGTATCTATCAACACCGGTAAATTAACTTATAAGCCTTTTTGTCTCCTCAACACCCCCACCCTAAGCATGCATGCACCGACGACTATATATATCACATAAAATTTCTATATATATATTTGGTACTGCACCACGTGGGTGGCCTTTTAAGTCCCTGTTTCTGTGCATGATCTATATATTTCTTCGGTGCTAGCTATGGAGTCTTTAAGTATCAGATATGTATTGTTCAAGGTCAAAGATCGAAGTAGAAGTAATTTTCTTGCACATATTTATATATGCATGTGTATATAAGATAAGTGACGAATATATATATATATATAAGTGATTGGTTCCATAAAGTGATGGAGATGCTTTGTTCTGGGACTCGTAATTTCTTATAGACTAATCAGAGAGAAGAGAAATTAAATATGTTCCAGCTACTTATCGCTAGCTAGCTTGTTTAATTATACAGGTCTAGATGTGTACGTAGCAAGTATTATGCTTCCACATGACATGCAGTTCATGAGCAGTACGGGTGATCACGCAGGGCTGATGAGATGCAGCAAGAGCTGCAGATTGAGGTGGACTAATTACCTCCGGCCGGGCATCAGACGTGGCAACTTCACCCCGCAGGAAGAAGGCATGATAATCCAGCTGCAAGGCTTGCTGGGAAACAGGTATTTACAAAGTTATGGGATTGCATGCAGTTTCATGACCAGCTGTGTGCATGCAATAGCTAGTATTTGTAGAATTAGCTAACAGATCAAGTTTCAACACTTTGATATTATAACTTCAAGATGGATCATTCCATTAGAGCATCGATTTAATTAAGTTCCTCCTATATATATACATGCATATATTCTTGATATCTTATTAATTCTGTGCATGTTCCTGCAGGTGGGCAGCCATTGCCTCCTATCTCCCTCAAAGAACAGACAATGACGTCAAGAACTACTGGAACACCCACATCAAGAAAAAGCTCAAGCAGCAGCTCCAGATAGCCTCCGACGCCGCCACGGCGACGTCGTCTTCTTCGACGACGGCGGGCAGCAGCTACCAGCAGCTCCCGTCCAGGTGCTGCTGCAACAGGGAGGGACACGTCAAGAACTCAGTCTCACCCAACTTCCCACTCCCCAGGCTCAACCTTTCGTCGGTGTCCTCGTATGCTTACACCGCACAGAACATCTCCAGGTTCATGACCGGCTGGCCGGCCTCCCCCTCCTTACAACCTCCTTCCGCCAAGCCAGAGCCCGGGTGCACCTGGCCGCAGATCAAACCCGCAGGGGTTGACGACGGCAGCAGCTGCAGCCTGGCGGCGGTCTTCGCGGCGTTCCACGGCAAAGACGACGAGTCTGATCAGCTCGGCGCGACCGGGGCGGTGACCTCGCAGGAGAATCTTGAGTCGCTGTTCTCACTGGAGGACAACATGGACGTCAGCGGCATGGCGTGGGGCACGTCCCCCCCGGACTCTGCCCTTCACGGGTCTGATCAATCCGCCCTCACTGACATCGAGATGAAGCAGATGGCGCATGGCGACTGGCCACCCTTGTCGCCGCTAGACCGGTGGCTCCTCCTCGACGAGGCTGCCGGCGAGCCGTACTCTCCCAGTGCTTGGGCCGGCGCCATATTCTAAGCAACACGCAGCTTCCAATATTTGTCGCTCGCGCCAGCATGTCCGTCAGGTTATGTGTGTTAATCTTGTCATCTTTACTAAAATGTTATCGTATACGTAGTTTTATGCAGAAACATTCATGCATAAGAGAAGGAAGTAAGAGAGAGGATGCCGCATAACTTCGAGTGGAAGTGTATGATATCTATGGCTGATCATACCCAAATCCTTGCTCTCTTACAAGTACGTTTTAGTTGTGTTAAGTCAGCCTATGAAGGTACGTACGTACATCATTGATCTAGCTACTGAGTGATTTCTATATAGAAAGGAAAACTTATCAAAGGACGTACGTACGTATACTTCAGGGTTGTACTTGATTAGTGCTTGTGGAGATATATAAAAGGTCGAGTATAGAAACGAGAAGTTGATCAATGCGGTGATCTGTTGTGTACATGTTCTTGCAGTTCAAATTATACAGTGGCATTTTGCGTAATATTGCTCTTCGTCGACGTTTAGCTATATAAATAATATGTGCTTGATCTGCTTAACTTATTCATCTAATTAGCCTGGTACATAATTTTCTTTCCACACTACGGACTTGGGTGTCCATTTTATGTCGATTGTGATCGGCAATTGGCACTTTACAATTCTAGATCTCCTTTTTAATTTTTATTAGGAGTGAGTTCAAGTCCAACCTCCTGCGTACAAGAGAGATTGACCTATACGGCTATACCATTCATGAGATCTTATATCCCAATGCGATCCAATCGAGTGCCTCTGTGAATTATTTCGGTGAGATCTTCATGTCAAAATTATTATTATTATTTACATGAGAAATACTTATTAGACAATAAAATTTAGATGGATTATTTGTCAAAAAATTTATTAGCTAAAATTTTTATCAGAATTTTTTCTCTTTTTTCTAACTAAAAAATTATTTGACTAATAATCATCTAAGTATTATTGTCGACCTAATCTAATAACAAACATTTCTCGATATTTAAAGATGCAACTATCATCTCTTTGATTAAGAAGGTACTCGAATAATACACAAACTTATTACATAATTGTTATGATCAATACCATTCACAATTAGTCATGTGCAGTGATTACAAATAATATCGGTGGTTCTAAAGTGATCAAAGCTATGATCTCATGGGTTTTATGATAGCGAAAGTTGATCGATCATGCACGTGTCAGCTGGGGTGGATATGAGCCACACAATTAATCATCTTTTTGCATTAATTTATGATTGTGTGGGGGCATGCTCGTCGTTATAGATGAATAATATTCACAAGCGTACGACGGGAAATATGATATCTTATATTAATGTGATAAGAGCTTACTATGCAATTAGCACCGTATCAAAAGATGATGAGAAAACCACATCCTTTATAAAATAGTTCATATAAAAATGACAAAATTAACTTAACATAAGATAAAGATGTGACAAGTATAAATCTTCATATATAATGATGTCTTATATTAAATTTTTATCATATAAACTAATCGTAATTTTTTTTTTAACTAAATCATAGGAATTTCATATATAGCCTTTTAAAAACGAAAGATCACTTTTACACTCCTAATCGGTGTTTTATTTGAGGGGGTTTCTCTAAATTTCCTTAATAAGAGATTAAGAGAGAATAAGGGGCCACGATGGAATCCCTAATCTCTCCTTCTTTCCTTCTTCAATCCAACTTGTCAATAATCTTTTGACTCTTTTGGTGGGCAATTTATGATAATTTGTTTGAGGTTGCTAAAGACAGAGACGTGATAATACTAGTTATTAATATTAACGACAATCACAAGAGAACTACCCTCCTTAATTAATTCGAGGTTTACGTTCTTGATTAAGATGGAGAAAGACCCCTTGAGGGGATGACAAGCATGCTAAATCTAAAGTGCATATATGTGACCACATTTTATAGATGTGATCAGTGGCGAGAATATTGTACTGATGATATTAATAACCCCTGCACACTTCTAGGGGGTTCAATTAAGTTCTGATTAAGGCATATACAAGAACAAATTAAGGTGGTTGCCCACTCTCGTTTTTACTGGTAATTAATCCCTTGTTTGGTTGTTAGCAGCTACTTACACAACATGCATGATTTAACCATCTCCATTGTTGCTAACTATTAATTAATGAAATTATTTATGTTCTAGTAGTTTAGTTAAATTATAGATATAGTTATTTACATTTTATTTTATTTTATTATTTTATAGTATATGTATGGTTTATGTAATTATTATAAAAATAATAATATAAAATATTATAGAAAATATAAATTATAAGTTACATTTTCAGCTTAGTGAATATGCATATAATTATAATTTTGTGTATTTGTGAATGTATTATATTAGTTTAATGAATATACATGTAATAAAATATGTAATTATTTTTTAAATATTAAAATTAATTATTATAATGTATATTATTAATATTATATATTTTATATTATGATCGTGATGATTTATTATTTAAGTATAATTATTAATGAATTATATTGAAGTTTTAATTATATTTATATTATATTGTACATGTTGTATATATGCATTTACATAATATACTATATATAGATAAAAATATAGATATTAATGTCAAATACAATTTAAATATTGCATAATACAAATTTAATATACTATTAAATAAAATTAATATATAATATAAATTAAATAAAAATTCAATTGATATTATAATTATTTTCTCTTTTCTTACCATGTTGATTTTTCCCCCTTATTCATACTTATTTTCTTATAGACCAGGCTTTGATATCAATATAATGTATAAAGTGGAGTACTTCTTGGACATGTCCCAATTAAACAGCATCAAGGTAAAGGTATGATTAAGAGCAGCCACCATCGGCTATGTACATGGATAATCACATAGATCATTAACTGAAAAGATCAAAAAGAGTGGAAGATGAGAAAAAAGAAAACAAGGAAATGATCAAGAAACGGGAGATGTTACTTGAAAGAATGCAATCTTCGCAGTGGACTGAAAGAAAGAGAAGCCCCTTTCTCTTCTATCCACATTGCAATGGAGAAAGAACACGAATAAACATACTATATATATATATATAGTTTCATTTCTATGTTTATCTTATCTGGCGTTTTGGGCTGTTGCACTTTGGACATACATTGCAACTGGGCCAAGATAGATGAGGATTTAGGAAGGCTATCCTTTAAGATGGACCATCCAAGAAGGTTTTACGTGAATATGGGCTTTGGGCCCCTCTCCTCCAATATCATTCTGGGTCATCCCCTTCTTTCAAACCCTGCAGCTCATCTTACCAACTTCACCATCACTTTCATGGGTAATACTTCTTGCGCAATACAATATATATGGAGCAATTTTTAAAAATAAATATATGCCATCCAGGTACATGGTCACATTATATACTCTCTCTTTTTCTCTCTCTCATATGACGAGCAAGATGGATAAGAATTAAGTTCGGCCAACACGTTTCCCTTCTTGGGGCCACTGCCCACCAATTTTTTTAAGCGTTTGGGAAAATATTCCAAGGGTCCCAACTAAGAGGCCTCACCAATGATCCTCGACGTACTCTAGCAAAACACACACACTCTCTCTCTCTATATATATAAATATAAAACTAAAAAATAAACATCCTAAGTGGAAAATGTTATTACTTTTTCCGCAAATATATATATACCTGTACGTAGGTATTAACTAAGATTTAATGGTATTATATATAGGAAAATAGTTTAGTAACACTATTTGGTAACACATTAAAATAATACATCAATCAATGTATATCACAACTTCATTATTTATGATGTGTTTTTAACTTTTTTATTTCAGTTGTTGATGTGGCACAATTTTAATAGTGATGTTATTAAATGATGTTACCAAATAGTGTTATAAAACTATTTCTCTATATATCCAACACTAGTGACTATTCTCGCACACGCTTCAAACATGACTTATTGCACACTCTTATTTACGACGTACGTGCGTAGGCCAGAATCTGCATGTGTCACATGCATGTTACCCTTGGGTGATTAATGTTTTTGGTATTTGCTCTGAGCTCCTAGCTAATTAAGACTGTGGGTAATGGAACCCTCTGACACCTGATCATGAGGAGGAAGACTGTACTTGCTGGAAGGGTGCAGGGATGAATGGCCTAGCTAGCTATAGCTAGCTATCATCAAGAACAGACATCCTTGGACCAGTCCAGATCGACGCATGCATATGTTGCCAGAGGTGGGGATGTTTGGAGAAACATACCCTTCAGCAAACCCCACTGTAACTTTTGTTACATTATCCACGTTAGTACAAATGTGTATGTATGTATGTCACTGTGGGACTGTACTTATTGTGTATTCAAATTAATGAGCAAGACAGAATGCTAAGCTGATGTGAAACGGTAGGAATATTTTTACGTCTGTCATCTTAAATGTGACGATTTACATGTCGTCTTTATGTTACATGCGTCTCGACACATGTCTTAATTGTCTCGACAATAAAACGACATGAAGAGTAATGTAACGATAAAAAACTGCCAAAAGATGAACGCGACGACGTCATATTCCTAATCAGAACGTAACAACTATGTCGTCGCCTTTAAAAAATAATGATCCGACTCGTCACTACCTTCAACAGAAAATGACCAACCAAAAAACGGGATGCGTGCACAGGCGACATGAGAGAGGAGCGCCGACAACGATCGAACGGGACCACTAGGGGGTCATTGGAGGGTTCGGTAAGGGGTGGAGGTGGGGGCTTACTTCAATTCTAGCGTGGTGATTGTAAAAAAAAAAATATAGAATAAATTCTCACACAATTTTTATTTTAAGAAGGGTATGCATACAAAGAAAAACTCTTCCTTTAAAATTTAAACTTATGAAAAAACCACCTCTTTCGGTAAATGTAAAACGTCCCATCTCACTGTCAAGTCATGTTGCAGGGTTTTTTTTCTTCCATTCAGCTGGACCAAAAAGATATGTGCACATTGATGCATGTGTGGTGACTCCTACATTAGGTGGGGGTGGAGCGGGGAGGGACCCTTGGCCAAAGGATTGAAAAGCCACCAAAGTTAGATCGTGGTGGGTTTTCCTTTATGGCCTGAGGTGTTCGTTCCATGTCGCTTTCCTGCACCTAACTCCCTCCCCCTCCTCCATCTCTGCCCCACACACCCGCCTTGGAAGCCAAAAGAGTTGGAGAGGAAGGAAGGGTTCTCGTCTGCTATCATACTGTTAACTCCCATGGGAGCAATGAAGGCAACCCCCAGGCAGCAGCCCTAATTCCTGCCCACATAAAATAATACGTATCATCATGCAGATGGCCGTACGTACGGTCTTTTTGATGGCATGTTTTCCATTTCTCTTCACATCATGGAACTTCTTGCCGAGCTAGCTAGTTAATTTGGGTGGGTTTAATTTCCCCCCCTTTCCTCGATGGGGAAGCTTCTCTCTATTCTTTGTTTGGAGGAGAACCGCAAGTAGATCACTCCACTTACTTTTGTAGATGATGTGTGTATGCGTACGTGTGTGTTCTCTCTATGGCTCTCTTTCTCTTTCTTTCTTTAAGTGATGCAAGGATCTAATTCTACAGTTCTAATGAGGAGGTGTCAGATTCGAGACCTACCCCATAAAGTACTCCTAAGAACGTATAACGATGATCAGTGTCCACATCTCTCACGTGGAAGATGACATCTCGAGTTCTATTTGTTCAGTAATGTCACTCTCCTGCTTTTGGCCAAGTTCTATGTTTTTAGACTAAGTAGAGGGGAGATAGTTCAGTTATGCATTATGCATATGTTAAGCTCTATTTACTTCTGGGAACAAAGCCTCCTGCTAATTAAGATTGTTGACTCACATTAATAGAGGGCTGATACTGATATGGGTACATGAGATGGACTTGAAAGTTTGAAGGCGATAAATTTTTTTTTTAAAAAAAATCATCCACTAATATATATTGCTCATAAAGAGTAAGAACTCATCAAGATAAAGTGCGTGTTTTGACGGAATTTTGCATGAAAGATTAATAGCAGATGAACGTAAGGTGATCTCGGTGACTTTGAAGGGCCACAGTCCCTCTTTAAACTTCATTTTTTCTCTTGTGAGATTACAAAACAGAAAGTTTAATTTGCAGGATGATCGACTGCAAGAAAGATGTGAAGAAAAGGGTATCCCTCTCTTGTGATCGTTGGAGGTGAGATGCTAACATGCATAGTTCTCATGTTTTGGTCTCAGTGAGAGGAATATATGAATGGTTGGCAAACATCATCAGGTGCTGCTCACCACGAGTGCATGGAGGGCACATTACATTGAAGTCGACAGGTGCCATCCATTTCCCCCTTTCCATGAATGCAAAGAGCTCAACTGGTGATCACAATTCAGTGGCCCGTGCATGCGGTACATGGTAGGAAGCTGCAGCTGCTGGCTGCAATATATGTATCAACCCACCAGTGACCACAAGGAGCCTGCTGTCCAACTTGAACAGTACTGCTGCATGCCTTATACCGATTGAGAACCGCCAACCACTGCTGTGACATGAACCGATCTCCAATTGGGAGGTGTAGTATGATGGTGAATTATTACTACCTAGCCAGTGTTTTATATATATATATATATATATACATATATATAATATATATATATATATATATATATATATATATAACTTGTGTGTGTATGGACAGGGAGATGACAGAAACTGAAACTTCCTGGAGCATTATATATAACTTGTATTTCTTTAGCAGGCAGTGGCAGACTGCTTGATTAAGATCACTACTTGGAATATTCTGCTTGTTTCCGTAGGGCTCCAATGATTGACTCCATATTGAGTGAATGGTGTGAAGAGAAGGGATTGTGGAACAACTTTCTCTCTGACCATCAAAAGCTAGAGTTAACATAATCCGAAATATCCTACGCAAAAGCTGTGCCAAACACACACAAGGCCAGCTGCCAAGAACCATGCGTTAAAGTTATACTTCTCCAACCGGAATCCAATTGGAGGCGATAATTAACTGTAAAAGATGGAGATGTGGGCAGAAGCATGCATGTGTTTTTTTTCTCTACAATCCAGATTTAATTTGGAGGGGAAAAATGAATTGGCAATCAGATTTGAGTGGGTAATTAGTTCAGGGATTTCAAACGATGAAACCGCGATAAAAAACTTTTCCAAACACAATCCAAGATCCGAGTAATGATCGATTAATGCGACTGAGTAATCAATTCCCGATTTCTGTGCATGTATACAAGATGGTGAAACGCAATTTGCAGCTTCGTAGTAATTAGCAAAAAAATTGCAAACAAAGGGGGGATTCCATCCTGCAGATCTACTTATATAAACGATAGAAATGTTATCACAAATTAGATTCCGACCAAGATTTGAGAAGTATAGAACAGGCAGCAATACCACATACATTTAGTTGCACACAAATTAATAGAACAATTATAGTACAGCAATATTTCACAATTGTTAAGGGCGTTCACGTTAAGGGGGAAAGACGGGTCACAGTTATAACCCAACTCCGGCCATATACGAATCACACTTGGATCTACCACTTTTGCAGTCCAAGATCCGGTCACAAATCAGAAAGTCTTGTACTCCATATACCAGAAACATCCTCCGATCACCTCCAAGTTTCTGACAATGAGAGGAATTTAATTAAACTGTAACAAATGGGGAAAGAAGTAAAAGGAAAAAAATAATAACCTTGTTTTGAAAGGGTTCTATATACTATAGCCGGAATCTATATCAAAGTTATGACCAAGAAGATGTAGAAACAAACAATAGATTCTTCTAAGAAACGCCACAGACGGTAATCTGGGTATACAGAGCTAGCAACACATGAGAGGTCGAATAAGAGGAAACCCACATGGAATTGCATGTAATTAATTGGACGTGTTGATCAGGAAGGAGAGCTAGCTGATCAGCTCTGGGAGCTGGTGGTGTGGGAGGAGCAGTCGCACAGGTGCTCGCTCTCCACCTCCCTCTTGTGGAAGCTCCGGTGGCAGCTGCAGGCGGCGCAGCGAAGGGCGGCAGTCGTCCCCTCCTCGCCGGCGGCCATGAATTCCCTGCACCCATCCACCGCGTAGCCGCCGATGCTGGCGGCGTGGTTCCTTCTGCACTCCCTGTACCTCACCGCCTTCTCCTTCTTCACCGGCGGCACCACCTTACTCTTGGGATCCTGCAAGGGCCCCATGCTGCTGATCAGACCCCCCGGAGGCCGCTGAAAATTCTGGGGTCGGTCTTCGCTAATGGAATTAAGCTGTGGGCGGCCGCTAGCCCCACATCGATCTCCTCTGGCTAGAAAGGGAGGTAGCAAGGGAAGGGATGGACTCCAAGAAGCGCAAAAAGAGAGAAGAACATACTACTCTCACATGGGTTTATCGGAGAGGGAGGGGTAGAGCTCCATTTCCCTACCTCTTTGCTTTATATATGGAAAGCACCCTTTGGTTGGCTTACCTGCTGGTGGGAAGGCAGTTGGAACAACTGAAAGAGTATATGTGATCTCTCCCTTTCGCCCCCATGAGCTAGCTAGCTAGTCTTTTCTCTATTACAATATTTTTTGGGTAGGTGAAGCTGGGGGTGGGTTTCCTATTCGGATCTTTCCCTACTCATAGATCATTGTACTAAGTTCCCAAAGAATCTTTGATATAAACTAAGTTATCCGGTTTTATCACTCAGTGGCGCCAGGGGCTAAGTGGCAATAAACGATCACCTATGTCTTCTACACTACAGGGTTATGCTAAGCTTCTTAATTACTGTCCTCGTTATGTAGAATGTGACCATCTTTACATGACATCTTACCATCTCCGTACCACCGGAGGAGAAGAAAACCCTAGCTTTACATGACATCTTGAAAACAACAGCAGCTATATATCTTTTTGAGATGAATACCTTTCGAACAGTTTAATTTGAGAATTATATAGATCAGATATCCCACAATTTACTCTCTCTTTTTTTTCAATTAAAGCGCAAGACACTAAATTTTTTGAAAATATGAAGAAGAAACAAGGAGGCGAAAGCCACATTAATCAGACTCGGTGGACAGATGCTATAAGAAGGGAAACGACGACCATTCTTATACAATGAGTAGCTAGCTAGCTAGGCAGTCCGAGAAAAAGGAAAAAAAAAATCTAACGTCTTCGCTATCTTCTTCATCTTGGTCAAAATTTGCGACTAGATAATCTCCATCCGAGGTCTTGTGCGCTGCAGTGAGATCGTAGTCATGATGTTGGGTGATCTGAGGAGCGGGATACTTGTCCAAGTTGATGTTGACAATATTAAAGGGAAAGTTCCAAGATTCAAATGTAATGGACCCATCTGTCGATCGAGCGAGGCAAAGGGTTAGAGATGAGGGGAGGAATGGGCTCAAGAGATCTAGCGGCTAGCTACGGGAACGCGACAAGCAAATTCTAACAGTCAAATATGCCTGTGGCTGTGATGACTTCCATGTCACCATGGCCCTTGGTCGATCTGGTCATCCGTATGAATGTGTGAGATTGTATTTGGCAACATGCATGAGACACCAGACAATGGCATCAGATAAGAGGTAATTACAACACATTATTAGGATCTCCGAGCAGTCTTATTCGCTTGAGCTAAGAGGCCTTTGGCCGCACAAAATCCTCTTCTGCCCCACCAGTGACATGGGACCGCTAGCACATGGACAGTTTGTTTGCTACACATTCGATCGAACACTTCACGTACCTGTTAAGGATCATTTATTTCTCTTTCATATATAATTAGATGATGTTTGGTAGAGTGTACCATATATAATTAACCCAAGTTCTACTAACGTAAAAGAGTCCAAAAATGCCACTAATTAATCATACAACCCATGATTAAAGAAACACCCCGGTGACCCAGATGATACATATATAACTATCTCAATCACTTAATCTGATGTAATGTCTTGTGATATGGAGAGCCCACAGGTCAAAACAAGGCATGATGGTAGGACCTACGGGAAAAGTTGCCGACAAGGTCTTCAAAAGGGTACCTTTCTCTTTTTTCCTCCGGTCTGATCTGATCCTTGCTTTCTCCATGTTTTTGGCGGAGAAGGGGGAAGAATTTTGGTAAGATCTTCGTTCTTATCAATTTTCACACGATCCTAACACCCAAAAGTTGTGTTCAACCTGCCCAACTCTGGACATACTCTCGAGTCAAAGGAAAAGATGAGATTCCCCCACCCGTGAAATATGGTACATTTTTTAATGTTTTATAGTAGAAGGTTAGATGCGAATTCCCTCCATATGCACCTTCCTCTCCTTTCATTTTTCAAGGTCTGTACTGTTAATGTACAGCATAGCTTCATAGCATGTTTTTCCTTGTTTATAGCATGCACACAATAGTAGTAGGCCTTTTGGCCTTGCCCTACTTTGAGTTATTATACCAGTATATATTATGAGCAACACAATGGACACTCGTGTTTTCCAATTGTTCATGTACAAAGAGATGTTTGTTATTATAGTTACGTGACATCGCATAAGATCATAGTTGTCAAGGCGGACGCTTAGGCGGCGCCTAGGCGCCGCTTAAGCGCAAAGGCGCTTCCTTAGCCGCCTTAAAAAACCTCGCCTTTCTAAGAGGAGAAAAGACACCCAAGGCGTCGCTAAGGCGGCCAAGGCGCACGCCAGGGGCGCTTGGGCGCGCCTAGACCCTTTAGGGATCCGCAATATCCCACTTAGACAGCAGATTCAGGTCGGTTTTCAGGGCTGGGTCCAGCCCGATCCATGTAAATCTTATTTACTTGAATATCATTTAAGTAAATGTTATAATTGTTGTTTTCATTTACTTAAGATATTACATGTAAATAAGAAGTACCTCCCATTGAATCCAATAAAAATATCAAAAAAATCATATCTCTTACAAAAAAAGTCACTCTCCCATCGAAGAAGAAAATCACGATTTCGATGATTTTAGCGAAATGTTAACTTTCTAATCTTCATAATTTGACCTATCTAAAAATTTGATAATTCAAATAAACCATATGGAACACTAAAAATCTAAAGTCCGGTAAAAAAAGTCAAATGGGCATATGACTTCTCCAAAGGAGCCGCTATCCTATGACAGCACTTAGTCTGTTTGAGATCTCTCAGGATTGGTCAAACTTAAACTATATATCATCACCCAAACACATGAGACTTGTCATTTTCTAGCTCTTTTCAATTTTTAGACATATTATGAGATTATGTAATGGACTCATTTAGTTTTTACTTGTTTTAAGTGTGTTAAGATATTGCACTTCTTATTTTTATTTAACATATTACATGTATGTGTATTCACTGGTTTGTTTTAAAAGTTGAAAATTAGTTTTTGATGATAGATGATATTTGCACTTCTTGTTCTTATTTAGTGTTTATTTATTTGAAGATGTCAATTAGATTTTTTATGACTTTATGATATATAATGTGAGTTTGTTTACTTTGAGTTTAATTTTTGTTGCTTTCATTGTCTTTATGTCTGTGATATCATGATATTTTTTTATTGAATTTTGATCATTATATATTTTTATAGATACATAAATATCATGTAAGAGAGACATTTGAAAAATAACTCATACTTGGTTCCGTCCTAAATGCCTAGACACCGCTTAGGCGAATGCCTAAGCGCTTAGGCGATCAGAGACCTCACCTACGCCTTGATCGCCTTGACGCCTTGACAACTATGCATAAGATAAAGAGTGCTATATATGGTGACGGTCCCAAATGATGGGACAGTAATAACGGCGACCATTGATTTAGTAGCCTTCGTCAATGACGACGGAACAATGACAGTGATCAGTGGCAAGTTGTAAATGTCACACATGACATGTTTGTAAGCAGCAATTGTACAAGAGCACGAAGATGGCCTTCATGACAGTATAAAGACCTTTATAATTTTTCCTCTCGACAGGACTACACACGTTAGGAGAGGAGAGAGAGAGGAGGAAAAGGTGCATGGTAAGCCACCGCACGAAGTGTGGGGTTCTCTTCCGAATGTCTTGTACAATCTCCCTACTTGGCCCCCACTCACGCTGCTTACATATATGCATGCATAGCATATATACCATTCCATTAATCCTCCACCGTGACTTTTTCTTTTTGGGATAATAAAAGGTGCTTCTAATATTGATTCAGCCAACAGCCATTACAAAATATAGTGGAGAGATAACTGTTGTGATCCCTACCTCCATGGTTTTGATGATAACAAAGTCCATTCTTATTGGGCTAATCCATATTGCATGTGGACTTGAGAGTTTCAGAAATTTACTTAAGTAGGTGGATTACGTGTACTTTGATGAAATTCTATTTTCGAGTAATATTTGAGAACTTATTAATGATATTTAAAGGGTGATGGGTGAAAGTTTTTGTAACTTTTATTTTGTTCTTTCCAACATGTGAAATCTTGCTAACAAATTAAGAAAGTATAGTTGAAAAGTTAACAGGGTTACAACAAGTTTTTCATTTTGAGCAGGTAGAGTGTCTACCCCTGTAACGACTCAAGAATCTGATACCTGGAACCCTCTAAGTACCTGACCCTTGGACCGCCACCACGGATCTGAAGATCCGGAAGAGTTAGAAATATGTCTAGTGAGATATACAAGAAGTTACAATAGCTAAGCAATATGAAGAAATACAATAGCGGAAGAAAGAAATATACACAATGTCCCAGATAATAATTCAAGTGCAAAAAAGAAATACTAACCATTGCTAACACTGCTGACCACAAGCGACACAACATAGACCGTCCGAACATGAGCACCGGCTCCCTCGAGCTCAAACCGGGAGGGAAGTAAGGGGGGATGAGCTTCGCGAACGAAGCCCAACAGGGAACCCAACCCCTCACCGGTTCAACGGCGGAAACAAGAAAAAACACAGGTAAACTAGGTAGGAAGAACAGTGGTACTAAAGTAAACAAGCTAACTACACTAAGCGGAAGGGCGGTGGTAACTCAAGTAACAAGACTACTAATTGAGCAGGTAATATAATAAATAATAACACAACTGAGTAATTAAGTACTGAAATAAATAAACGGAAAGTACTCAAGTCCAAAATTACCGTCAACACGGCACAACAACGCACAATCCTAACTCGGTAAACGTGCTCCGAGCACGCCACAAAACTGCACAAGCAGACGGTTAAAACCCTCGTCTGGACAACACACACTATAGCCACAACCCAGCCTCTACTAGTCAGTGGTCAGGTGCGCCCAACGGCATCTTACGCTCGACCATGAGTCCAGGTCTCCCCTCCCGTCGGAGTGAGACGCAGGACAAACACAACCACAAGCCGTAGTTTGGCCGGACTACGGTCCCACGTCTGTCCTCCCAACACGGCTCCGGAACTGTGTAAGGCGAGGTAGTGAGAACGGACTAGCTGGCTCGCACCGCGACTCTCCAAACTCCGCGGGACCCGGACCAACTAAGTGAGCTCAACAAACGACTCAACGTCGCTGTCCAACACCATTTTCCCCTTCGTCTGAAGAAACGCTTGACGGACGCACTCGTGGCCACAGGCCCATGAGGACGGGGGTCCCGGGGAACGGTACCAACCCAAAAGTGCACCGTGCGCTGGGACAAGCCCTCAAGTGTCGCAACATCGGGCGAAGACTAGTAAGGTGCAATGCTAGGAAGTCAGCACATGCGTCACGAGTATGGAACGGAAACACAGTGCGAAAACAGATCCGCTAAAGTACCTGATTGACGGTCAACACAAAAAACTAATATTACCACCTGGACAGTTAGCCGGCCCTCGGAACTCACCCCATGGGTGCCGGAAACCCTAGTGCGACTGTCTAGGTCAAACGGTCAAACGGCCCCAACAACCTAGTCGGAGCCAACCGGGCAGGCCTAGAAATCGAGAAACCTGGTACGATGACTCAAAAGACATACATTACTACCCTGGACAGTCGGTCGGCCCTCGGAACTCACCCGTAGGTGCCGAAAAACCAGCACGACTTTCCGAGTCACCGGTCAAACGGCCATGTCGGCCCGATTGGAGTCGACCCGGTGGATCTGGAAATCGAGGAACCCGTCACGATGGTGGTCAACCCCAAACTGGCCCATGACGCAGCCAGGGGACCCCAATGTCGAAAATGGCACGAAAAACAAACTCCAGAAGGCCCAAAATGGCTCAAAAAGGGGCAAGAAACCCTGTCTAGCGCAATGGATCGCATCCCTGGTGCGCTCAGGCGCCGACGCACTGTGCCGGGCCTCAGCTGGCACAGTGCGCCAGCTGGGGCGTGGGCTGGCGCACTGCGCCGCCCCCTTCCATCCCCATCCCATCCTCACGTCGGCCCCTTGTTTCCGCAATGGGGGGGAGAGGAGGGGAGGGGAGAGAGAGAAAGCGGAGGAGAGAGAGAGGGAGCAAAGAGAGAGAGGGGGGGCTCTTCAGCAACATAGTGGGGAGGGGGGGGGTTCCAACGAGGCCAGAGAGGGAGGAGGGGTCCCTACCACGGCGGTAGGATCCACGGCGACGACCACAGCGGCGGAAGGTGGCAGTAGCTCCTCCCTAACTCCTCAGGCCCAGAGCAGGGGGAAGGAAGGCGACGACGCGGCGGGGGGCTCGACACAGCGGCGGCAACAAGGGCAAGGCAGTGGCGCGAACTCCTCCAGGCAACTGACAGAGAGATGGAGGCCTCCTCCATGGTGCGACCTCAACGACTGGCTCCTCCAAGGCCATCGGTGATGATGACACAGTGAGCGGGAGAGGAGAGACACACACACACACACACACACACCCACACACACACCACACCACACACACACACACACACAGAGAGAGAGGAGAGAGAGAGAGAGATCAGAGGAGAGAGAGGAGAGAGAGAGAGAGAGAGAGGAGAGAGAGAGAGAGAGAGATGAGAGAGAGAGAGAGAGAGAGAGGAGAGAGAGAGGGGGAAGTAGTGGCTTGCGGGGGGGGAAGAAGAAGGGAAGTGTGGACGTCTCGTTCCGCCTCCGTCTTCGAATGCCGACTGATGTGACCTTCTCCGACGGTGGTTCACGGACGTGCCGCTCCTTCGTTGGTGATGAATGACGGACCGGTGACCTCGTTGACTCATCGTTTGACCAGGTTGACTGAAGGAAAACAAGGAGAACCGGAAGGGGATGGGAGATTTTAATGATCGCCAGGGCTTACCTGTGCCCAAGGTTGTGTGATCACGCCGGAGTAGTAGCTCACGTCGCGGGTGATGGTGAAGCTCCAACTTCTCCTCCTTCAGCCGACAAAGGAAGAGAGCTCCACGGTCTTCTTTGGATCGTCCTGCCACAGAACAAGACTCAATTAGACCCTAAATAGTGCAGCAAATATTCAAAACGAAAGGTGGAAGGCCCAAAAGGAGAGTCCCGTACCGGTTGCGGACTTGAGAAGAGGGGTGGTCAAATGTTGTGACCACCTTCTTCCCTCGTTTTTGGTTGGGAAACCCCTTCTAGGTGTGTAGGAAGGTGCCCTACGTGCCTAGAGTGTGTGGGAAAGTGTGTGTGATATGCAAGTATAAGAGAGAAAAGGAAGAAGAGGGAAGAGTGGGGGAGGTGATCCTCGTTGTTGTTGTTGCAAGCTCCTTCCAAAGGCTCCTTCAGCTCCTTAGAAGCCTCCTTGGACGTCCACAGGTTGAGAAGAAGTAGAGGAAGACTTGGTGAAGCTTGAGTGTGATTTTCTCTCTCCTCTCTCAAAGCTTGAGCATATGGACGTCCAGCCTCTCCCCCTTTGTTCAGAGGGACCAAGGGGAGTTATATAGACAGTGAGCTCGGGGTTGAGAGCATTGGATGCTCAAGTGTGAAGAAACACACTTGCACATGTGGCAATCTATGTGTTTAGCTCCAACCAATAGGGAGAGGCCAAATGGGATTTTTACTGGGTCAAGGGACTGCCAAGGTGGCCCATATGCCCGTTGGGAACGGCTATGCGTTGCATGGCCGAGACAAGGGCGCTGTGGTGGAATCTCGGGTTAGTTGCGCAGACCAGGTAAACCCAATTGACGTCCAGAGATCAGGCGCCAACCTCATGCAGGTCCATCGAGGTGGACGCCAACATGGGTCAGCGTCCAGGGGGCTTGACGTCAATCAGTAGTAGGCGGCGGTCGATGCTGCCGTCTACATGGAATCCGAGGCCAGTCAACAAACAGTCAAACGAAGCTTAATGGGCCAAATTGCCTTGCGGGAAATGGGCCAAATCTCGCGTCTACAAATGCCCCTCTGAGACGTCCGGTCTTGCAAGGGAGCAGAGCGGACTGAAAGGTTGGCGTCTCGGTAAACAAAGGACGCGGAGATTTAATGGACGGACCATCTCCGAGGATAGGAGTTCTAGCAAACCAAACGAAAGAGACAATCTAGGAACAAATGACGAATCGTCTGAGAGACAAGTGTGAATAAGAGGAGAAAGGGTGATCTACCCGTGTAACTACAACCTCAACCCAATGGTAGGGTCCCTGGCATGGCCGTGTTGGACTTTGACTAGTTTTCGGCGTGTCTGAGTCAAAGGAGTTGTAATATGACGGTTGAATCAGGAGGGTCTCGTAACCGGAGCCGTGGGCTCGCTGGCCTAATCAGGACGTCGGTCCCGAATTTAGGAGGTCACGAAGACAAGGAGTTGGTTGATCTCTCAAAGGTTTATCAAAATTTCTAACTGGAATCACATGCCTGGAAAGCCTGAAATCCGGAATTAAGCTCGCGGCTGGCGAAGGCTCAAATGAACTCAATAAGGCCGGAATGATCATTTGTTTAAAGCACGGTGGGACAAGTAAAGAAGGGGCAACAAGACCCGATATCACCGGATAGTCATGAAGGACGAACCCCAGTAGGCTACCTGAGCTGGGGGGCCATGGAGCAATCTATAATCGAGGAAAATCACCATTTTTTTTTTTAGTGTTAGTAAGAGAATGTTAGCAGTAAGATGCTGCTGGTGTGGGTTGCCTATCTAAAATGCAAGTTAGCACCAGAGGAAATTCTAAAGGCCATACGAATAACTGAAGAGATCGCAAACCCGTCCGGTTTTGGTAAAGGGGGACTCAGGGTTCACGGTCGCTAAGTTATTTCCTCTGGTGGGGTCCTATGTTAGACATACCTGTGACCTCAAGGTCGCATGAGCGTTCTGAAATTGAAGCGCGGCTTGGCTTAAATATCTGCAAAACACTCGAAGCACAAGGTAATGGATAATGGCCATATAAAGAATAAGACATTTAAAAACTTCCGGTCAGTAAACGTCCACATCGATGGGCGCCGCCAGTCAGGGTTAACGTCCACATATGTTGCCGCCAACATGGAACTGACGTCCCAGATCTGGACGTCTACGTGACAGCGGATCAGACCGATAATATAGGTTATGGGAGTCCATAGGGATTCTACCACTCCTACCTCCGTCCTCTCTCTGCTCCTGCTGCGAACCAGAGAGCTGAGAGACAGAGAAACAGAGCAGCATGGCCTCTTCATCCTGGACAATCCACAGGTGCGAATCCCGGAGTTCTGAGTGAAGTTCCGGGTCACTTAAGCGCACATCTAGCCAATGGAGAGGTAAGTGATGATTGTTCTGCTCTTTCCTGGGCTAAAAACGCCCCAAACAGCACTCTCACAAAACCTCGCCCTCATGCAGGAGATCCCGGCATTCCCAAGCCAAGGCCAGGTACAGGCCTTTTCCTGGCTCGTGAATCTGGTTAACGCGATAACACTGGACATGCGAGGCTTTATCAGAATGTGGCATTTGAACTTTATGGTGGTCTTGGCCAAGAACATGAAAGGAGATGTGGTGGGGATTCGATGCCTTGGGAGCGTTGGTGGAGAGATGGCATCCGCACACGCACACCTTCGTGTTCCAGGGATTCGAGGCGAGCGTGCTGCTGGAATAGAGGTGGAGCTGTTTCTGGGATGGCAGCGGTGCCTGGAGTATGATGCAGCGACTCCTCTCCTTCCATGGGAGGAGATCCTTGCAGACATCGTGCGAGACAAGAAGGAGGTGCTGCGGATGACGAACAAGAACGGGATCTTCCTAGACCGATTGGCCGGTGGTTGATCCAACATGTGAGGAGATTGCGGAGAGAGGGCAATCCGGGGACTGACACTCTGCCTGGCTGGTGTTTTCCTGTTCCCCACGAGCGGTGACCTCATCCTCTATGAGCATGTGGGGATTCTGTCTCTGCTATGGCGCGGGCAGTCACTTGCCCCTGCAGTGCTGGCCCACCTTTACATTTGCTCACCACCATGAGCCTAGGCGGACGCACATGCGGAGCTTGGTTTCTTCTGCTCCAGGTATGGATGGCTCTCATCTAAGTTTGACTTCGCTGATGCCAACCTACCCCCTCCAGAGTTTTCCTTCGGAGTTCAGTGCATTGCAGCAGGGCATGGTACGAGCCAGAGGATGAGATCAAGTGTTTGACGCACACTTGAAGGGCAGAGATGCTGGAGAGACCACCTGGCATTTTCTGTAATGGATGACTTCATTGCGAGGCCGCTTTTCATGAGGACAATCGAGTTCAGAGCAAGGACCAGGGAGGACAGAGATCTGGGGCTAATAGGAGCAGATCAGATGGTGGTGTATCAGCCACATCGGTGCCATTGTCACTTGGGATCCACGGGGAATCCCAACTTCATTCAACGGTACTAATGTGATTGTTACTGGGAGAAATGAGAAGATGATGAAGAAAGCTTTGAAGACATGGAAGAAGTACACAGTGAGTAAGAAAGTGGGATTGGCAGTGCAGGAAACGCCGGAAGACATTTGGCAGTACGAGGACTTCACAGACACCATTTGTCCCGTCTCATGTGATTTCTTTATGGTCCGCAGGGCAAATGATGTATCTCTCTTGATTTGAATAAGTGTAACACAAACATTGCTGAATAAGAGTGAGTTGCTTGTGTTGAATTGACTTGAATTGCTTGATGTGTGGAATGGTGTGAGCTGAATTTGTTGTGAAATGGCCTTAAGAATGTTCAAAAGACTGTGCTGTGAGGAATCAGTGCGGGGTATTGGCGTCCACATCGATGGCCGCCAATCACTTGAGACAGACCGTCCAGAAAGGTTGCCGTGAAGTTTAAATTTGACGTCCAAGCCTTGACGTTTGAACAAACTTCGAAGTCTGACATTGAGGAGGACGTTGACGTCCACCATTGGACGTCAAGGGTTCGTCCGCGACCAGAGGTGGACGTCAGAAAAGTTTAAACGTCCAGACCTTGACGTTAACCCAGAAAACGCCCTTTTTTTGAACCGAGGCCTTCTCCCGGCGCCATTCCATCTTCCCAAGCGCCGAGAGAAGGAAAAGAAAAAGGAAAACCGAACTTTGCTCACTTTGCTCGAGATCACATGAGGACAAGGGAGAAAAGAGAATCATCCGGGGGCGCCACCAACCGGAGGAGGAAGAAGAAGAGTGGCTACGGCGGAGGAAGAGGAAGAAGTTGCGGCGAGGAGGAGTCCGAAGGGGACGAGACCGAGGGAGGAGATGAGACGGAGGCGGAGGCACCTCGACGACCCGGGTGAGTACCCTAAACCCTCTGTGGATGCATTTTGATTTGGTGAAAAGACGGGGAAAACAGGGGAGGCGCCGTCGGGTCAGGCAGGAACTTGACGGCAACATCTTTTGCCGTCGAGTTCTTGCTGACGTCCAACACCCTTTGTCGTCAAGGGGAACTTGACGGCAATGGTCCGGACGTCTACACAGGAACTAAACGGCCACCTCTGGACGCCGACTTTAAGTAAACGGCCACCCCTTGCCGCCAACTTTGGGTAAACGGCCATCGATACTGACGTTAATATTTCTGTGTTCTTTGCAGGGCAAGGCCGAATGAGGAGCAGGGTGACCTGGCCCTCGCTGGGCATGGTATCGGGCTCTTCCGGAGGCCCAGCAGACGCGGATCGCGGGTTGGGGTTCGGACATCTATTCTCAGTACGCCCCTTTCATTTAGATGTTCCGTACTTAGAGGCCCTGCGAGAGAGGTGGGAGGAGGACTGCAAGGCATTCATCATGCCTTGGGGTTACATAATACCCACGTTGGAGGACGTGGCGTATCTCACGGGACTGCCGGTTCAGGGAGAGAGCGGTAGTCGGGCTGGAGAGGAGGGATTACTACGACGATGTCGTAGAGTTGTTGGGGCCGAGTTTCGTGGCCGGGAGGAGGAGACCGATCTGGAGCATTCTGCTCGGATCGTTATCTGAGGCTGTGGGCTGAGGGAGGCCGGAGGGGTCCACTGGAGACCCTAGAGGAGTTTGCTGCCCGTGTGAGAGGTCTACTTGACCTGGGAGGACGGAGCGAGGAGCGCTGCATTCGGATCTTTGTCAGCTACTTGTTCGGGCGCCTGCTTGTTTGCGACGCAGTCATCCCAGATGAACTGCAAGTTCGTGCTGTTTGCTGCTGCGGGACCTAGAGCAGGCTGGGCGCTACGCATGGGGCCCGCAATGCTAGGACACTCTTCTCTCTTCTTCCTAGCAGCTCGCGCGTTCCCAGAGCACTGGGGGCTTCACCCCCTTTCTTCAGGTACGCAACTTTTCATTAAATGCACGTTACTTGAATTTCATTTTGATTGACTGCTTGATTGATTGATTGACTGACTTGGTGCAGATCTGGGATATACCCGCTTCCCGATGGGACGCGGGTCACTGAGGAGGAGAGCCAGACCATGGGCCCCCTCATGCGAGGTGGGAGGTGACCCCGGACCCACGGGTTGCCGATCGACGGGCGGAGGACGTGCGTCTAGCCCTGGACCACTTCCCCTACGAGCAGGTATGAAATTTGAACTTAACTTGTGCATTTATTTTCCTTCAATTATTGTCTTGGATTGTGACTGACCAGATGTTTTCTTTCTTTGTTTGCAGGTGGTGTGGACCCCCCTATGCAGGGGAGACGGATGCCTCGCACTCGGCGGTGGCGGCGGGTCGCCCCTTGTTCGACCGCCACCCTCCTCTTGCTGTGCCTCGGGACATGCGAGGTACTGTATTTGGAGTTGGTAGTGCGGACATTTGGCTGGCACCAGCCGGCCATCGAGGTGCCTTCCCTCGGGAGAGAGGGGCACTCACGTCGGCGGTTCTTCACGGAGGACCGCGACTGGGGAGCTGACCATGGGAGCACCGTCGCATATTGGCGCGAGGGCGGCGAGCAGGTGTACGAGTGACCGACCTCCAGGACAACTCGCTTATATGGAGGACTACCAGCACGATACGCCGGGCGACTCCGGCTTGATCGCGATTGGTGAGTGAAACTCCTAACTCTAAGCCTTGGTCGGATCTGAATTTGAATTGATTCTAACCTTGAAGCATTTGCAGATGCCGGAGTCACAGGCCATCTGCCTCTTGGAGGGGCGACTGGCCGAGAAGGAGGTGGAGGCTGACGAGGCTCCGGGCCGAGGTCGGACCCTGGTGAGTACCTTCAACTGTTGATCTTGAAATTGCCATTGATTTGATTGATTTCTGACCAAGATTTTGTGCATGCAGAGAGGAGAGCTATTGAAGCACAGGCGAGCCGGGATGCGGGGCGAGCTCGTCCGCCCAGCAGGCCGGAGGGGACCTGGCGGTCCGCTTGCAGAGGGCCCTGGACTGAGCGGAGGCGAGAGTCCAGGAGCTTGAGGAGCAGGCTCGAGAGATTGGGGCTCAGGTAAGACACCAACCTAGCACTTTCTTTCTTTCAAAGTCTACTGAATGCTCTAACATGCTTGCCCCTTGACATGCAGCGGCAGGGAGGAGATGTGGCTACTCTCCAGGCACAGATGGAGAGTTTGCGTCTGGGCTAGAGCGCGGATTTCTCCGTCTGGAGGCCGAGGTAAGACCTTCTTCTTCCTCTTTTTCTTCACATGTTCAGGACTGATCCTCTTTTGCTTTTGATGCGCAGCGGCGGACCATGGTGACAGCCATGGAGGAGTTGAGGGACGACCGGGCCACCATGAGGGGTCGCCTGCTCGAGGCCCGAGAGAGTCAGAGGGAGGCCGAGACAGCTCGGTCACGGATTGCCGCGGATTACGAGATCCTCAAGGACCGGGTGCTGAAGAAGCGCCGGGAGCAGCAGCGGCAGGCTCAGCAGGGGACGCCCGCGAGGACTGTTTCGGCATTCACGTCCCTTGACGACATCGTGTCGCGGGGGACCCGTCCGTGGTGCGAGGAGGAGGACTGCCGCGACCGGAGGCTTCCACGGCTTCGAGACCTCCTCTCCCAGACCGGCGTCGGAGAGGGAGGAGGAGGAGGTGAGTAGCTTGCGTAGGCCGAGGCCTAGCGAGGTGAGAGGAGAGAGGAGTGACACTTTTGTACCATTAGGGGTGCCCCTGTATGATATGTACTGGATTTGATCTTTATAGTGGAACCATTCGCAGACTTTTGTCACTTTTTGCTTTCCTTTGTGCTTTGATACCTGCGTTCACAACACTTGAAGGAAAAACGTTAGTGTAGATCTGCTTTAGCCCCTTGCCTCAATGATGTACCTTTCTTGAGATCTGGTCAAGGGGCTAATATCTATTAAAGATGTAAACACGATTTAAATGACCGAAGGGAAATATGTACATGCATTTTTTTTTGTGTTGTTTTCTTGATTTTTTTTGTTGTTTTTGATAGGAAAATAAAGAGAATGTTACATATATACATGTACCATTAATTTTTTTGGGTTTTTGATTTTTTCTTTTTATATTTTTCTTTTGAAAATAGGGAGAAATTTGGAGAAAATATGTACAATGTGAGATATATACTCAAAAGACTCTTTTTTTTTTGGATTTTTGGACAAATATTCATCACACGTCGGGTATAGGGTTTACACAATCCACTAAACCACAAAGGTCACGAATAGGAGGGACGTGCATAAACCTTGATGTTGGACATTGCCCCTAGCCTTCTTGATGTTTTCTACTACAGAGGGTCTTATACGGCCAAATTGCCCCTAGAGGGAGAAATTGGAAGAAATATATAGAAAATCATGTAGACTTTGGTTCAAACTACTTTTTGTTTCCAAACCGACATCTCATATCAAGCAGACTTGGTCAACCATTGTTTTTGGGGGAATTTTTTCATTTCTTATTTTATTTCTGGGGTGGAGGCGCGTACTTTTTGCTACCTCTTTGAGTTTGTCAGCCTTTTTCTGGGTACGTACTTTTTGCTACCCTTTTTTGACCTTCTGGCTTTTCTTTTCCCCATTGAGGCTTGATTTTGACATTTTGCCCCTTGCTTTTATTAGTTGCCCCTGTTTTATGGTGACCTTGTCCTTTTAAAGAGAGTGGGTGGTCCCCTACTCGTAGTTTGTTCCGCTTCCGGACATGACCGAGTGGGAAGAGAATAGGGGAAATACATTGACCGGATGAGACCGCCCGAGTGTACTAGTGATTTTCTAGCCAAAGGGCAATATCTACCTCATGTGGTGTGTGAATAAGTCCTACCTCACTAGTGACCAAGTGGAAAAGTAGAGACTTAAACCTGAACCGCTGACAAGTGATGACCGACCGACCTGACTGACTGGCATCCACGGATGGGTTAACTTAACTCCCTCGGCATCCACTAACCTATAAGCATTCCCTGAGTAAACCTCTTTGACAACGAACGGACCCTTTCCAATTTTCTTGCAATTTGCTCCTGGGACCTGGTGCCTTTATGATTTTACGCTTAAGGACCATCTCACCCACTTCGAACTTTCTCTCAAGAACTCTTTTGGCATAAAAATGTGCAATTCTCTGACGATAGACTTGAGCATGGTCAGCCGCTATCATTCGTCTCTCATCTAAGAGTTCAAGTTGTGCCAATAAGGCTTCCCGACGTCGATCAGGATCAAGTTCGAATCCAATTGAACTCTAAGTGAGGGGACGAAGATCTCGTATGGTAGTATCGCACTCGATCCGTATGTCAAAGCATAGGGGGTTTGCCCCGTAGGAGTTTCGAACCGAGGTGCGATAAGCCAAAGAGCTTCAACCAAGCGATTTGCCAGTCAGCATTGTTGTGAGACTTGCATGTTTTCTTTATGATTTTGATGGAGTTTTATTAGTAGCTTCCGCTTGTCCGTTACCTTGTGGATAGTATGTGTGATGATGCAAATTGATACCATATTTACCACACATGTCGCGAAGCTCCTGTGAAGTGAACTGTGGTCCGTTGTCGGTGACGATGTCCCGAGGCACGCCAAACCTTGCAGGATGTTGCGCTTGATGAACTTGACAACCGTTGATGCTTTGACTTCTATGAACGCTCTGCTTCAGCCACACTTGTGAATACTCTGTGGCGGTCAGATGAAGGATTTCTTCCGGACTTCTCGGTCTATCCGCGAGAGGACCGACCACATCGAATGCCCACATGGCGAAAGGCCATGGAGCAATAAGGGGATGAAGAGAGGAAGAAGGAGCATGAATTTTATCACCGTGCAATTGGCATTTAGCACAGTGACGGACAAAATGGGTGCAATCTTCTTCCATGGTAGCCAGTAATAGTGTCTTAGCAACTCTGGGCGCATTGCTCTACCATTGACATGGCCACCACATTCACTAGAGTGAGCAGCTTCAACAATTCTTTCAGATTCGATTTCATCAAGGCAACGGAGATAGACCCCACTGAGAGATTTCTTGTAGAAATGCCACCTATAATCTTGTACCGTTCGGAGACACGACGAATCCCGTCTATCGGCAGAAGTGGCGTAATCCGGAAGGATCCATCTTTGAGGTAGTTCTCGATGTCAAAATACCAGGGATGGCCATCATCGAGGTCGATTTCAGGTTCTTTTGAGAGTGCATTGATTGATAGGAGGGAGATTGAAGTTGACAAACCAGGGATCAGTACGAGAAGGGATTCTTAGCCTTGAACAGAGATGGTTTCGGAGGACCTTTCTAAAGGGATGGGAATGGAGAGCCAGAGAGGCGAGGGAATCTGCTAGGATGTTTGGGCCCTAGGGGTGTGACAAGGGTGAGCTTCCTAAACTGCCGGATTACCTTTGCTACCAACTCTTGATATGGTTTCAACTTGGGGTCCCGGTTTTGGTACTTGCTGAGAGATTGCCGGAGTATCAACTGCGAATCTCTAATAATCCTTAATTCCTTGACTCCGAGCAACAACGCCATCTTCAACCCAACTAAGAAGCCTCATACTCAGCCACATTGTTCGTGGCATGGAAGGTTAATTGGTAGGCGCGCGCGGATGACTACCCCTTGGTGAGAGGAGGACTGCCCCTATTCCACTCCCTTTGGAATTTAAAGCCCCGTCGAAGTAAAGCCCCATGAAGGCTCACCATCGATGATGGCTCCTAACTCTTCATCGGGAAAGGTTTCGTCGACAGGAGAATACGAAGGTAAGGGGTGATGGGCTAGGTCTCAGCTATGGCATGCCCCTTGATTGACTTCTGGTGACGTAGGTGATGTCAAATGATTGAGAAAACTTTGCCACCGCATCAACCTCTCAGTTAGGACGGGCTCTCTAGCAAGAACCGAATTGGATCCATTCGTGCCAGAAGTTTCACTTCATGTGCCAGGAAATAGTGCTTCAACTTCTGGACCACCAGACGACGGCTGCACATGTTCTTTCCATGGCGGTGTACCTCTTTTCAGCTTCATTGAACAATTGGATAAGTAGTACACCGCTCTCTCCTTCTTCTCGTTGTCGTATTGGGCCAAAACTGCTCCGGTTGAATCTTCAGTAGTTGATACATAGAGCAATAAAGGCCGACCCGGGACCGGAGGAGCGAGAACAGGGGGATTGAATAGGTTACTCTTCAACTCATCAAAGGCCTTTTGACATTTATCGTTCCAATCAAATTTTGCCTCTCCTTTTAGCATCTCGTAGAAGGGCTTACAACGGATTGAATGCTGGGAAATGAATCTCCTAATGAATTGAAGTCTGCCAATTAGCCCTCTAACTTCTCTGATATTATTAGGAGGAGGCATTTCGATTATTGCTTTGGCCTTATTGGGATCAATCTCAATCCCCCTTTTGCTAACTATGAACCCAAGCAATTTCCCCGAAGAGACTCCAAAGACACACTTCTTGGGGTCATTTTAAGCTTATGCTCTCTAGACCGTTGGAGAACCGCCCGGAGGACCTCAGCATGGCCATGTCGAGTCTTCGATTTCACCAAGACATCGTCCACATAGACCTCCATGTGCACATGCATCATGTCATGAAAAATTGCCATCATTGCCCTTTGATAAGTTGCTCCAGCGTTCTTCAATCCGAAGGGCATGACGACGTAACAGTAAGTCCCCCAGGGTGTTGTGAAAGAGGTTTTCTCCTGGTCTTCCTCCGCCAGACGGATCTGGTTGTACCCGAGAAACCATCCATGAAAGATAACATTTCAAACCCAGCAGTGTTGTCCACTAGGACATCTATGTGTGGAGAGGGAAATCGTCCTTTGGGCAAGCACGATTAAGGTCTCGGAAATCTATACAGATCTTAACCTTACCGTCCTTCTTCATTACGGGGACGATATTAGCTACCCAATGTGGATATAGCACAACCTGATGAATTGGCTTTATGTAATTTGTCAATCTCCTCTTTGATCTTGAGTGCTAGCTTGGGATGTAGCCTCCTTAGCTTTTGTTTGACGGCGGTTGCGTTGGCTTTTAGGACTAATCGGTGTTCGACCAAAGGTGTCGAGTCCCGGCATGTCCTCGTAGGACCAAGCAAAACCGTCGGGAATTCTTTAAGATAGCTACCAACGCATGCTCTTCTTTCTTCCACTTCACTCATGTGCACTGACTAACACTGTCTTCGGGGATTCTTTGGTGCCAAGATTGACTTCTTTAGTAGGTTCGTCTGCAGCCGTGGTGGGCTCGTCGAACCTTTTGTGCCATCCACATAGGAGCTCACTGGGTCTTCCTCTTCTTCTGACCCAGATTCTCCTAACCCATCTTTCTCACTGAAATCTAGCAGATAGACTCCTAGACCGTCATCTACAGAATCACCTTCTTCAAAGTCTGTCTCCACGAGGGCAGGTTCCTCAAGAAATTCCGGGACTTGACTCAATTTGGCACACCTCTCGGCCAAGGCCATGACATACGGGCAGGAACTTGCCTACCTTTTCTTTGCGAATGCATGGTTGAGAGGGACCAGACTCTCCTAATCCTGACTCTAGACTGGACTCTAAACCTGACTCTAAACCCAAATCTAAACTAGGATCTAGACTGCTATGTACAGGACAACTATGTCTATGGAAGGGGTCCCAGAGGAGTGAAAATCTAATGGGGAGAGCGTCGGCCCTTGGCCGAGCGGAAGAGATTCCAAAGAGGAAGGGTGCTCAATGGAGATCTCGCATTTCCAACTTTGATAATGGCGTTTTTTTTTGGGAATCAAGGCCAAGAACCATGAGTTGCTGACTCAAGGCGGCCTCGACTGGATGGATGAGAGATAGAGATGGTGATAGGAGTGGAGTAGATGCGGATGGAAGATCAGAAGGAGATGAGGGTAGAGATGGTGAAGAGGGGGATTCGGACCCAAAGAGTGAGAGGAGGCCGAAGTCATCACAGACTTCCTCTATTTCTGCCATTTCCTTTTCTTCTTCCTCACTCTCAGAGCAAGGCAACCTCTATCAATGCTCTCGGGTTCCCAGCTGGGTGGCCCCTTGGACAAAATGTCATTCAAGGTCAAGTAGAGGGGTAGGTAGAATGGATCGGGATGGACAGGGTCTGGGTGGAAACCTAGTCCAGCTTTTGGTAACAACTCCTAATGGCCCGAACCACTCTGGATCTGCCCTTGCTTTCTTTCCTAATCCATGGCCATGGACATAGCCGATGTTGGCCATCACTTCCCAACCTTTCCTTGAGTGCAGGGAGGTTGCTCAGGCTTCTCATCAGATTGGGGGTGATGGCTCAAATCACAGGGTGAGGGGAAATCGAAGAGAGACATGACTGGCTTCTTCCCCTTATCTGGAACGAAAAGGTGTGGCATCTGCTCTGAGGTGATAGCATTAAGAGTCTCCAAAGTGGGAATGCTCTTGATCTTGATAATCCGCCCATGTAAGGAAATTTGAAACATTGATGGGCGGTGGAAGGGATTCCTAAGGTCTGTTCTAGCCAGGGACGACCAAGGATGGCTTGTAAGCCGGATCGACATCAAGAACTAGAAACTCAGTGGTCATAGTAACCGGTCCGACTCCCAGCTTAAGAGCAATCTTGCCTTTGGCAACTCTTTTGGAATTGTCGTAGGCAGCAATGGTAGAGCAACTCTTCTCCAGATTATTTTCCCCTAGACCCAGCTGTTGAGGGTCTTCATCGGACAGACATTAATGGATGTCCCGGTGTCAATAAGAGTGGAATCCACCGAAACCCCATTGAGGTTTATGGTGAGACAGAGAGGAAGCGAACGACATTCGGGGGTGGCAAGATCTTTGTCCGAGAAGGAGATCGAAGGTCCTTGGGTGAGGGAAAGGATGGCATTGGTGACCCCACTAGGAGGGAGGTCATCGTTAACCATGATTTTCTGAAGAAATTGAAGAGAGTGGATTGATGTGACGGCGACCTCCGAATCAACTCTAAAATAGACACCCTCGCGGGCGTCTTATCAAGATGTTGGAGAATATCATATTCGGTGCCAGCCGAGGGCGGGAGGAGAACCTCCTCTCATCCTGGGAAGGCCGCGGAGGTGGAGGAACAATCCGGTTCCGAAGTGTGACATGGACGGCCTCCTGAGACTGAGGGCGGATAAGCTGAAGTGGTCTAGTAGATGACTCAGAGACAGAGGGGGTGAGGGTGGTAGTGTAGGCATCTTGAGGGGGCGGATCAGCACTAAGGGTCTCTCCTCAAGGATGGCATCCACCGAGGTGGGAGGTTCCTGGGACTCTACAGTGGGACATGGATACCACTCATCAAAGCCCTCTACCCCCTTTTGTTCTCTCCTCACGATCCGAGGTTCCGAACAAGTCATGGTGTGGACATTTTCCTGGGATTTTGAGGAGGAGGGGTTGCTACTTTGATGATTGGGGAGAGGGTTGCTAAAGATGCCGAGGTCCTTTTTGGTGTACCTAGACTTGGCTATGGCCACCTTGACATCCTCCCAGTTGATTCTACCCTGGTCATTCATATCATAGACCCAGTCATGAAAGGTAAAGCAATTGGTGATAAAATGACCATGGGCTCTATGGTATGGACAATATTGGAGGTGTCAATCCTGGGTTGTTATTCTCCTTGTGGGGGGAGTTGGATGGCATCACATGACATGAGGGTGAAGAACACGTCCTCAAGAGTCTCGGGAGGGGAGGATAGTGCGACCTTTTGGGGCCAGGTCGGGTGTAGCCGGAAGAAGGGGGAGGAACAACAGAGTAGCTTGGAAGGATGTGACGGGAATTGGTGAGGATTAGAGGGAGGATTGGACGGAGGGATAGAGGATTTGTTGGGGACCTCAAAGGCTGGCTGCAAGCATTTACAGACTCATTGACGGTCACCCCCTCGGTGGTAGGTGCCGCGGGAGCCTTGCGTGCTTTTGGCTTTCCTTCAAGAAGTGTGGGAGAGAGGAGTCCTTGATTTGATTTTCAACTACCCTGGCTCTGTTATAAAGATGTGAGAAGGAGTGGAACTCACTTAGCATTAGACAGAACGGAGCACATGGGTAGTGTTAGTAACCAAGAGGGTATGGCTTGAGACTCCGGATAGGAATGTCGGCTCTTGAAGCCATGGATCTCCATCGGTTGGCATAAGTTACAAAGTCTTCATTCGATTTCATCTTTTCTGCCATCAAGTCGGAAAGTGTGGGGACTTGAGTGGCCATGTATGAAAAGTGCGAGATGAATCGCTCGGAGACTATGTCAAAATTAACAAGGTCAGATGCGGGTAGAGAGATAAACCACCTCAAAGCTTCCCCTTCCAATGACTGTTGGAAAAGGTGAACTAAGAGGACCCGATCATATAACCACCGATGGGAATCCATGGTGAAGCCGGCGAGATGAAATGGGGGGTCGGAGGTCCCATCATACTTGCGGTTTTGGGGCCTTGAAATCGGGAGGAAAGTAAGCATTGGGGGCTTGCAATAGTTTAGTAGCGAATGAGGTTTAGAGTGGGATAAGGAATCCGCTACAAGCTTCCTAACGAGACCTTCAACCTCTGAAAGGGGAACATATTTAGATTGAATGGGGGGTGCGACTTGGATAGGTGGCGAATAGGCAGAAGGAGGAGTGGGAATGGAGTATGCAAAGGAACGGGAGTGACAAGAGGAATGAAGGCGGAGACAGGAACTCGGGATGGGTGACTGGTTTAGGAGTGGGTCTAGATGTGGAGGCATTGAATGGGGATAAAGATGGAGTGGAAGGGGAGGTAGCTGCCCAGACAGTATGCTTTGAAATCATAGAAATGATATCCTCGGGCGAGTACCGGACATGAGTCTAGCAAACTCGGGATCTTCTTGACTGTCTTGATCATGAGTGGGATTGACCCTTAAACTCACTTCTTCATTATCAGCCTGAGAGGATGATTGGACTGACTCCTCAGGCTGGACATTGGTGTTAATCATACCGACCATTTCATTGATATTATCATCATATTCAAAAGCCGGTTTATTAGCCATGTCAACAGGATCCACCAAGTGTCCATTAGCACACAACCTATGGATTTTAAAGTGGTCAAAGTTGATTAACTTTACTGTTTAGACAGAAATGTGGGTTTCTACCAAACAATGTTAGCAATCAACGTCCCCAAAAATTTAAAATTACCAAAGTTGTGTGTTGAGTTAAGTTGATTGGTAAGACCGTCCTCTCAAAGTTCACTCGAATCCCGGTAAGTAGGTGACTAGACAAGGTAGGTAAAGGTCCTCCTGCCCCGTACCGTGAGGGAATCCACGGAATTTAGGGACTTATAGAGTTTTCTTCGAGCCAACCCGATTACCCGAGCGGGAATCCCCGAGTAAAAGGTTGTAAACGAAGAAGGGTGATCCTAGAAATGTGAGGGGAGGCTAGAAAAGAGGAGAAGAAGACCCCCTGGAGACTGAGAACTGTTAGTGACAAACAGTAAGCAAACAAAAAATAAAACAAGGCAAAACAAACAGAAAACAGAGAAAAAACAGGTTTCTGTAAAACTAAACGGCAACAAGTTGACGCCAAGTTTATCAGATATAAGTAGACGACAATATCGACGGACGCTAACCGACAGTAAACGGCACCCTAGATAGACGCTAATAAGAGTTCAACGGCAGGAAGACTGGACATTTACCTGGGTAGGCGGCACGATCGCTTGCCGTCTACCTGGATGCACTCAGACCGCAGTAGCACTGTTGTCCCACCGTGATCGCCAGAAAAGAGACTGTGGACGTCTCGTTCCGCTTCCGTCTTCGAATGCCGACTGATGTGACCTTCTCCGACGGTGGTTCACGGACGTGCCGCTCCTTCGTTGGCGATGAATGACGGACCGGTTGACCTCGTTGACTCCTCGTTTGACCAGGTTGACTGAAGGAAAACAAGGAGAACCGGAAGGGATGGGAGATTAATGATCGCCAGGGCCTTACCTATGCCCAAGGAGTTGTGTGATCACGCCGGAGTAGTAGCCTCACGTCGCGGGTGATGGTGAAGCTCCAACTTCTCCTCCTTCAGCCGGCCAAAGGAAGAGCTCCACGGTCTTCTTTGGATCGTTCCTGCCACAGAACAAGACTCAATTAGACCCTAAATAGTGCAGCAAATATTCAAAACGAAAGGTGAAGGCCAAAAGGAGAGTCCCGTACCGGTTGCGGACTTGAGAAGAGGGGTGGCCAAATGTTGTGACCACCCTTCTTCCCTCCGTTTTTGGTTGGAAAACCCTTTCTAGGTGTGTAGGAAGGTGCCCTACGTGCCTAGAGTGTGGGGAAAGTGTGTGTGATATGCAAGTATCTAGAGAGAAAAGGAAGAAGAGAGGAAGAGTGGGGGAGGTGATCCTCGTTGTTGTTGTTGCAAGCTCCTTCCAAAGGCTCCTTCAGCTCCTTAGAAGCCTCCTTGGACGTCCCACAGGTTGAGAAGAAGTAGAGGAAGACTTGGTGAAGCTTGAGTGTGATTTTCTCTCTCCTCTCTCAAAGCTTGAGCATATGGACGTCCAGCCTCTCCCCCTTTGTTCAGAGGGACCAAGGGGGAATTATATAGACAGTGAGCTCGGGGTTGAGAGCATTGGATGCTCAAGTGTGAAGAAAAACACTTGCACATGTGGCAATCTATGTGTTTAAGCTCCAACCAATAGGGAGAGGCCAAATGGGATTTTTACTGGGTCAAGGGACTGCCAAGGTGGCCCATATGCCCGTTGGGAACGGCTATGTGCGTTGCATGGCCGAGACAAGGGCGCTAGTGGGCTGGAATCTCGGGTTAGTTGCGCAGACCTGGTAAACCCAATTGACGTCCAGAGATCAGGCCGCCAACCTCATGCAGACGTCCATCGAGGTGGACGCCAACATGGGTAAGCGTCCAGGGGGCTTGACGTCAATCAGTAGTAGGCGGCGGTCGATGCTGCCGTCTACATGGAATCCGAGGCCAGTCAACAAACAGTCAAACGAAGCTTAATGGGCCAAATTGTCTTGCGGGAAATGGGCCAAATCTCGCGTCTACAGGAAGGAGGGGGGGTTTCCCCTTCGGAAAATAGGCCAGACAGCCTTTTTCAAAACCCCTGCACACGATGTGCAAGGGGGAAAGGGGGGACCACTCCCCCTCCCCTCCAAAGCCTCATAACCCCTCTACTCTACCCTCTGTTGGCAAAATTCCGATTTTTTGTTTATTTCCTTATTTTGCAAGATTCTTGCCATCCCATACAACAAGGCTGCGAGATTAGCTTGGAAGGGAGATGATTCATCAATCTGAGACAGAGGAGCCAGGCTTGGGGAGCTTAAGAGAGATAGAGAGAAAGACTTCATGGAAGAGGGCTTCTACTCCCTTGTGTCTACACCAAATCATTATGATCCTTCTCCGAACTTGAAGAAGATGTGCTATACCAACATGGAAGGACTCAGAACTGCAGGGGGGAGATGGATGGCCATCAGATTTGATCTCTTCTTTTTTCACCCTTGTGCTTCATTGTTAAAATACTCTTGTTGATTGAACAATTATGTGAGTGCCATCTCTTGGGCGTGGTGTGTCTCGTGGCACTAGGGGATTTTGTGTGTGTGGATTGCACCTCTGAGAGGTGCTATGTGTGGTGATCTTCATAAGTGTGAGCACTACAAGAAAAAGCGCTTATAAAGACCGATTTAGAGACCGAAAATTTCGGTCACTATTCGGTCCCTCTTTTGGGACCGAATAGGGACCAAAATAATCGGTCTCAAATATTAGAGACCGGAAATTCGGTCACTATTCGGTCCCAATTTTGGGACCGAATAGTGACCGAAATTTCCGGTCTCTATTCGGTCCCAAAATAGGGACTATTGTGACCGAAAATGTCAGTCTCTATTTGGCCCCTAAAATAGAGACCTAATAGTGAACGATTATATTCGGTCCAAAAATAGTGACCGAATAGGGACCGAAAATTTTGGTCTCAAGATATAGAGACCGATTATATTCGGTCTCTATTCCATCCCAAAATAGTGACCGAATATAATCGGTCTCTATATTTTGGGACCGATTGCGTACGGTCTCTATTCGGTCCCAATATAAGGACTGAATATGGACCGAATTTAATCAGTCTCAATATTTGAGACCGAAATTTTCGGTCCCCATTTGGTCACTATTTTGAGACCGAATAGAGACCGAATATAATCGATCTCTAAATTGGTCTCTATTTTCTGTAATTATTTACGCCAGGTTTAACATGCATCTAAATGTGAACATGTGTAGGTAGTGATAAGTATGTGTAAAAGTGTATATATTTATTAGTATATATATGTGTGTGTGTATTAAAAGAAATGATAAAATAATGTCAAAGAAATGGATAAACTTCCTCCATGCACATTATATATACTTGTAAGATTGTGCTTGTTAGTGTCACATGGGAGTGTGTGAGGTGTTAGAAGGAAGATAGATAGCTACGTGGGAGAGTGTGGAAGTGCTTATATAGCATGTGCAAGTATATATATATACATATATAAGAGTACATATATAAAGGGGTTGGCGGCATAAGTATTGGGAGAGAGAAGAAACGCCAGGAAGGGAGGAGTTTTCGCAGAGGGAAAAAGGGCTAACTTGATTTTTGGAAATAATGAAGAAGAAAATAAGGTGCATAAGATAGGTACTTTCACATTATCTTTAAGATAATAATTTTTTTTCTTGATCCTTAATCTAGTTATAAGTCAAGAACTTCAGTTAATATAAATCAAAAACAAATGTTCCATCTGAAGTTTCATTTTTAAAGGCTACTATATGATTTCTGGAATTGCATGATCATCATGTAGGATATATTTCTGTATCTCCTTTCCTTCGTGTCTCCATCTTTGGTTAGGATCTTGAATATTTACCCCTTGATTTACGTGCCATAAAGATCATTAGGTATACTTTTTGGTCTCTTGTGTACGTGTCTTAGCTAACACATGTCTTAGGCAAGTGTTTTTGTGAAGGATTCTTCTTCTTCTTCTTCTTTTCTTCTGACTGTGTTCTGGAAGCAGTGGTAGTGTCAACACTATCTGTCCAGCAGTGTCAGCACTATCTGTCCAGTAGTGTTGACCTATCTGTCTAGTAGTGTCAACACTATCTATCCAGTAGTGTTAATCTATCTGTCGAGTAGTGTCAACACTATCTGTCCACTAGTGTTGACCTAGCTATCTGTCCAGTAGTGTCAACACTATCTATCTAGTAGTGTCAACACTATCTATCCAGTAGTGTTGACCTATTTAGTTATCCCTTATAGTGACGTCGACCTATCCCTTCATATTATCGACCTATACCTTGCAGAGAGTTGACACTATCTTTCAAAGTGTCAACACTCTCTTCTAGCTATTCAGGTTGACACACCCTGTATTCAAGTCAACCTAACTCCTGTTTCCAGTGACTTAGGTCGGCACACCCATGTTCCAGGTCGACACACCCTGTTAATTAGAATTCTTTCTTGAAATAACTTTTACATGAACTATTATATACTAATTAATTCCAGATTTACTTGAAATAATTATTAAGCTACTCCTTCTTCTGAAAAGTGATTTATAATGTATTCATGTAATTAGTCGATTTGCTTGTCTCATGTTCTTGAAAAATCACTTGTATGTCTAAAACTTGGGATCTCTAGATCTCTCATGAATTTACAAGCTAGAATGACCCAATAAAAGGGCCTGACCTGGTCCTAGGAGGAGCACCCAAAAGTACTTGTGTCCATGGGAGTGTGAATAGTTTGGTGTGACATTGCACCTAAAGTACATGTTAAAAATTTCTAGACATCTGGTTTCATATAGTGTACATGTGAGTATTTGAAACTCAATATCTAATTGTTCAATATATACATGAGAAATTCTCACTTCCTGAGAACTCACCTGTATA
Source organism: Colocasia esculenta (assembly GCA_014218235.1). Taxonomy (NCBI): domain Eukaryota; kingdom Viridiplantae; phylum Streptophyta; class Magnoliopsida; order Alismatales; family Araceae; genus Colocasia; species Colocasia esculenta. Next base: position 206,948,125 of record CM024753.1, read on the forward strand.
AATTTATTTACTTGACTTTTCTTATTTCTGATTTTACCCTTTACTTGACAATACATGTCTAACATCATCACAGTGGCATATTTGCGACACATGGTTCAAGATGTTCCATTTTTTGGCGATAAGAACGACGAAGCGGCCTAGCTCTCGATCCACTTGTGGTAGGAAGTTTTCCTTCTATGCGCACTGCGACGTCACCACTTTTCATGCAATTTGATTATCTATCCAATCTAGCTAGATGCACTTGATCTGCTTCCCATCTCCAAAACTTTATCTTCGATGTTGTCAGACATTGGTAATATCATGATACCAAATCAATATTATCGGCACATGCACTTTCATGTGGCATAACTTTTATTTTACTTTTAAACATGCACGTTTATATTTCAATAATAATTAAAATACTATAGAAATAAAAATTAACTATATTAGTATGTAATTTAAACTTAAAATATGCTCAATATATATTCATTCATCTAAAAGATATTATCAAAAATGATAATTATTTATTGATATTTAAAAATATATACTTAAATTTGGTATTATATTTTATCTAACTTAGGTCAACAACTACTATAAATACTAATACATGCATGCACAACACCTCTCCGTCGTATATTTAAACGTAACATTTATACTAACAAACATATATAAATATATATTCTAATATATGTAAATAATTATTTTATGTATGTTATAGATATTCAAATATGGTATATATTTAGTCATATATCTAATAATATTTAAATAAATATAAATATCTAATTATATAATTAATTATTTAGTTAATAATCATTATATATATATATTTATTTAAAGTTCCCCCCAAATCTTCTGTTCCCCCCAAATCTCCTCCAGCAAGTGTATTATACAAGCTATCCATCATCTACAAACAAAGAACGAAATGATGGTGGGTAGTTTGCAGAGTTAAGTCAAGACTATTATCTGATTATGAATTGGACATGACTGATCAGACACCTGAAGAGGTCAACACAGAATTCTTTCAAGAAGACTTTGTTGAAAATGTAAAGTTGACAACTCATATTGGAGAAGACGAATCTGAAGCACCAATTTTCTTGTCTCACGGAAATGAGGTCGAAGAAGTCGATCCACGTGAGATGCAAGACAATAGTGCTCATCGTACAGATATGAATGTGAAAGTTCTGATGATGAAGAGGAAATACCAGTGATGAATGTGAAGATGATGATGAAGATGGGGTTGAATTAGACATATCGTCATCATCTGAGGAGGAAATGGATATCAATTAAAAACGGGTAGAATTTTTTCACATTTAGAGTATATTTGAAGTAGCTCACTTTCAATATAAGCAATTGACTACTGAACATTATTATTTTATGTTCCTATGAAGATATGGTGCGTGGAGCACGATCGGGCACCAGTTCTGTGAGGGGCCTCTGTGGGAGGGCTTTGTTCCACGCATCAGGTATGTATATGTATATTTTTCTAGTGTAGTTTTATGTGTGTAGTTTTCTTTGTGCATTATTTATGTGTACTTGTGTAGTATTAATGCCATTAAAATTGTTACAGCTTCTAGTTCTCCTTCGGGTGAGCTGACTCCTCCTCCACCTAGAGGACCAGGTTTGTATATTTCAATTTCCAAGTATTTTGGTAGTCATTATTTATACATATTATTAATGTTATTAGAATTGCTACAGGTGCTGGTCCTTCCATTGTGTCTCCTACCGTGGCTGCAAGTATGTATATTTGAAGATGTACTTTTATTGTGCAGTGATCTTTCTGCCATAAAATTATTACAGGTTCGGGTGAGTTTACACTTCCTCATTACTAATCCCTGCATTCTTGTTACAACTGTTGGTGCAGCCTCTGGGTCTCCTCCTATAGCAGCAGGTATGTATATTTAAAGTTATACTTTTATGTATGCATTGATTCTGATGCCATTAAAATGTTACATGCTCAGGCTGCTCTACACATTCTCCTGATGCACCAGTAGGTATGTATATTTAAATTTTAGGGTATTTGTATAGTCATTATTAGTATTTTTGTACAACTCTTACGTTGTTCAGCATTTTTTTCCAGGTTCAGTGCCAGAGGATGCTGTTAATCTGCAGGAGGGGGGAGGCAGTTTTTACGAGAGCACTCTGTGGGAGGTCTGGATCAATGGGTACGCAATCAACATGTATGTATTTTTAGGGGCAATGAGGTGAATTTAGTTCATAAATTCACATTAAGCAGTTACATATTTTCAGTGATAAAATAGAGCCCGCTCAAGCATCTCAATTTATCACAAAAACATTACAAGCACACTTTCCTGGGCCTATTCATAGATTCAATGATTTCCCGATGGAGGTCCAGGAGCACTTGTATCAGATGTTCATGGTATGTAATTTCTTATTATAATTTATTTCTTATCTTATTCCTACATGCAATTAACTAACTCTTATCTATATAGAGCAATCATCGATTCACACGTCGTCCGGACGAGGCGCGGTCTCGATTTGCATGGACGATGACTGCACGATCAAAGTTTAAGCATTTGATGTATAATGCGAGAAAAAATGCAGAGAAAGTCTCTCAGAGTGCAGACCCGACTCTTTGGAGGGAGCGGGCACCGAGTTGGATGAGGGGAGAGTACTGGGAAACTTTGTGCAACATATGGGCTGTAGAGAGATGGCAATCCACATCCACAATAATGAAAGTAAATCGGGCCGCCAATCCAGAGGCCAACGTGCATACTGGGGGGTCCGTCTCCTTTGCGACCCATCAGTCCAGATTGGTAAGTAATTTGTCCATTCTGATATCTTTTATTTATATAGGTACTCATTTATGTCATGTTTTCTCTGTCAAATAGGAAAAGGAGCTAAAAAGGCCGCCGACATTTTCGGAGGTGTTTGATAGAACACATAAGAAAAAAGGAACGAATCTATACATTAGCGACAGAGCCCGAGAGGTTGCGGTAAGTATTACAAGATATTCACTATTTAATTTTTCGCATTATAGATGAATATTATATTGTCATTTTTTCTTTCTTTTTTGCAGGAGTCATATAGCCAACAAATGACAGAGAGTACGCCGGGGAGGACGAGCAGCCGCGGTTAGATCTTGAGGTATGGGTTGCGGCATCTAGTGCCCCAAAGAAAGGCCATGTGTACGATTTTGGGCACAGTATCGACACGAGCGGGTGTTATCTGGAGGATCCAGTTCAGCGTCACAGACCAGTGCATTCAACGCGGGAGTTGGTACTCCAGGTACTTCTTCCAGTGACATGATGGGCTTCATTGCAAATACGATATCTGGTTTAGAGTCTTGTCTGGCGGAGTCGATGGAGACTCGTCTGGCCCAGACGCAGATGCAGGTGACCGATGCACTACAGGCCCAGCTCTCCCAGACCCTCTCCCAGGTTATCTCCGAGGCCTTCTCCCAGGTCAACATTCCTTCTCCACAGGCAGCACCTCCTCCACAGGCAGCACCATCGACATCAGCACACGCCCCTCACGTGAGTAAATTTATTTTATTTTACTTTTTTTATTTTAACAGTTAAGTTAGTTAAGTTGGTTTAACTTTAATTTGGGTTCATCGACGCACAATTTCATGTTAAGCAAGTTAGGTTAGTTAAAAAGGAAGAACTTAGGTAGGTTTGGTGGTCCAAAATTGGAAATACGATCATCTGATTGGCAATCGATTTTTTCACCACGGCCAGGGCGATGATTGTGATTGTGGAAATTGACGGAGTTCAATTCGGACTCTCTGTTTGAGCTCGACGCTCAAAGTCGCAATAAACAAGTTAGTTAGTTTAGAAATGAAAAACTTAGGTTTGTGGGTCCAAAATTAGAAATACTCATCCGATTGGCCTCCGGTTTATTCCAGCACGGTCGAGGAGATGAGTGTGACTTGTGGAAAAGACGGAGTTCAATTCGGACTCCCGGTTTGAGCTCGGCGCTCAAAGTCACAATAAACAAGTTAGCTAGTTAAGAAATGAAAAACTTAGGTTGTGGGTCCAAAATTAGAAATACTCGTCCGATTGGCCTCCGGTTTGTTCCAGTACGGTCGGGGCGATGAGTGTGACTTGTGGAAACGACGGAGTTCAATTCGGACTCCCGGTTTGAGCTCGATGCTCAAAGTCACAATAAACAAGTTAGTTTAGTTTAGAAATGAAAAACTTAGGCTTTTGGGTCCAAAATTAAAAATACTCATCCGATTGGCCTCCGGTTGTTCCAGTACGGTCGGGGCGATGAGTGTGACTTATGAAAACTAACGGAGTTCAATTCGGACTCCCGGTTTGAGCTCGATGCTCAAAGTCACAATAAACAAGTTAGTTTAGTTAAGAAATGAAAAACTTAGGTTTGTGGGTCCAAAATTAGAAATACTCATCCGATTGGCCTCCGGTTGTTCCAGCACAGTCGGGGCGATGAGTATGATTTGTGGTAACTGACAGAGTTCAATTCGAACTCCCGGTTTGAGATCGGCACTCAAAGTCACAATAAACAAGTTAGTTTAGTTAAAAAATGAAAAAATTAGGTTTGTGGGTCTAAAATTAGAAATACTCATCCGATTGGCCTCCGGTTTGTTCCAGCATGGTCGGGGCGATGAGTGTGACTTGTGGAAACCGACGGAGTTCAATTCGGACTCCCGGTTTGAGCTCGACGCTCAAAGTCACAATAAACAAGTTAGTTAGTTTAGAAATGAAAAACTTAGGTTTGTGGGTCAAAAATTAAAAATACTCATCGATTGGCCTCCGGTTGTTCCAGCACGGTCGGGGCGATGAGTGTGACTTGTGGAAACTAACGGAGTTCAATTCGGACTCCCGGTTGAGCTCGACGCTCAAAGTCACAATAAACAAGTTAGTTTAGTTAAGAAATGAAAAACTTAGGTTTGTGGGTCCAAAATTATAAATACTCATCCGATTGGCCTCCGGTTTGTTCCAGCACGGTCGGGGCGATGAGTGTGATTTGTGTTAACTGACGGAGTTCAATTCGGACTCCCGATTTGTGTGACAAAAATATATAGTGCGATCAAAATATTGACCAAAAGTGAGTGAATAAAAATCTATGAAATTAAATAATTTATTGCTTATAATAGTATTTAATTATGCTTCTAAAATAAGTTATTACTTATAATAGTATTTAATTTTAAATTATTATTGTTATATATGTATTGTAGGTTCCTTCATCGGGTGGAGTGGGAGGAGACGAGCACGAGGATGAAGACGAGGTTCATGATTTTCATTTCATTATTATATTGTTGTAGACATTTTTATATTGTTGTTGGTATTTATTATTGTGATGTTGTGGATATTTTTATTATTATGTGGATATTTTTATTATTCTGATGTTTGGACATTTTATTATTGTTGTGTTGTGGATATTTTTATTATGTTGATGTTGTGGACATTTTATTATTGTTGTGTTGTGGATATTTTTATTATGTTGTGTTGTAGACATTTGATTATTTTTATCTTGTGGACATTTTATTATTGTTGTGGACAATTTTATTATTGTGATGTTGTGGACAATTTTATTATTATTGTGGATATTTTTATTATTGTTGTGTGTGTAGACATTTTCCTTGTGGATAATTATTATTGTTGTTGATATTGTTACTTATTTTACACAGGTTATTTTCCTAAAAATGTATATATTTTTAAAAAAATATTTAAAAAATAGAGACCGATTAGTGATCGATTATAATCAGTCACTATTCGGTCCCTAATAGTGAATGACTATTCAGTCACTATTCGATCCCTATTTTAGGGACCGAATCAGTTCAGTCCCTAAAATAGAGACCGAACTGGGACTGAATAAGTTCGGTCCCTATTTTAGGGACCGAACTGGGACCGAATCAGTTCAGTCCCTATTTTAGGGACCGAATAGGGACAGAATCAGTTCGGTCACTATTAGGGACCGAACAGATTCGGTCCCTATTTTAGGGACTGAATAGGGACTGAATCAGTTCGGTCCCTAGGACCGAACTTATTCGGTCCCTATTCGGTCCCTATTTAGTGACCGAATAGGGACCGAATTCGGTCGGTCACAGATTTGTGACTAGAAATTCATCACCGACGAATTCGGTCACTATTCGGTCCCTGAGTGTTTTAGTGACCGATTAGGGACCGAATAGAGACTGAATATGTCGGTCTCTAAATGCGCATTTTCTTGTAGTGGAGTGTGCAATTGTATGGTGCATTGAGCAGTGTGTGTGTGTAATCTTTTAAGATCGAGTTAGTAGGTGGGCCCAAGTTTCACTTGGAGAGAGGATGAAGGAGCACCATTGATGTGTCCGAAACTCTTTAAAAATATTGTGACTCATCTATGGTAGTGTGTGTGGTCATTTTTCTTCTATCTCTCTTCACTTCTGCGTGTTTGTTTGCATTTGTCCTCGGGGTACCGAAACGGTGTTGACACCCAATTCATCCCCCTCTTGGGTGTGATCGGTAGCATTGAACTTTCAGTAACAAAGCAAGAATTAAAACACGAGTAGAAAAATAGGAAGACTATAGCTATAGGCCACACGCCACAAAAGGGAACTAACATGAGAAAGTTGGACAAAAATATCCACCAACACAAGGATATCGGCCAAGGCACAACATGGTACAAACATCACCTGGTAACTTGATGGAGCCGTAATATTATGCAAGGCCAAACCAAGCTCTGAAAAGGGAGGGCTGTTCACGATCATATAGAAAGCCTAAAGAGATAGGTCAAAAGACGCACAAAGCAAGATAGTGTACAAAATAGTCTTAGTACACGAGCTCAACCATCTTTTAGAAAACCCCAAAATGGAGCGATCTAGAGTCTTAGGGAAGCAAGAGACGCTTAACAGAAGATGTGGAGCTACCATGCACGGTCGAAGGCGATAGTTTGAACCTCGACAAAATAGACAACAAGAGTAGGAAACACACGTAATAAGCAAGAATCAGAGCCAACTGAACCGGTAGAGGGGTCCCAAAAAGATCAAGATGGATAGCGACAACATGCAGAGGGGAAGAAGAAGATCTAGCTAGCCAAAGGTGGCCCTAGCTGGCGAGTGAAGAAGGATGGAGGGGAAGTAGATCGGGAAAGAGGGAGGCAGCAGAAGGGGACCAAAGACGACGTGAAGTAGAGAAACAGGGTCAGGATTGAGAGGGGTGGCGGAGGTAGGTTAGAAGGGGACTAGGAAATGGTGGTGAGGAAGGAGCGAGACTTGCTAGCCAAAGGCGGAGAAGAAGACGGAGCTACTGGCAAGCAAAAAAGGCTTACAGAAGAAACAGGGAAATAGAGAAAGAGAAAAGTTCTAATCTACTTGTGATGTATGTATGACACTATTAGCATTAACTATATATATTCTAGTGGAGCTAGCAATGGTAACATGCTAATTACACCATTCGAATACATCAAAATCAATTGTTGCTAGCACCAACAGGAAGGGGAAAAGAAAAAAAAAAGGCCCCATCATAATTGCCAACTTTTTTGTTTTAATTCAATGGCTAAAGTCATAGGGCCTCCTCGCCGCTGCTGCTGCCAACTAGAGTTAGAACCAAGACCCCTCCTCTTTGCTCATGTAGATGTCCACTCTATCACAAGCAGGGGACAAGGGTCCAATTAGTGTTCAGGTGATTAATGGCAAGTCCCTCTCTCTTCTCCCCCCCCCCCCCCCTTCAATTTATGTTATTAATGAGTGATGCTAGATGTACAGTAAAACAAGTTTGTATGAAAAAAGAGATTGCAAATCTAAAGAAGGATGTTGTAGACATATTCTCTAACATGATTTTAAGATGTAGCACAAAGTTTGAATCATTAATGCAAGGTGTAGTAGCAATTCATGAACTTTTTTGCAGTATGGAGATAGGGATTCTTTCAGCCACCTTCTTTCTCTCAACCTCTAAAATGATGTTTTTCATCATGCATTCAAAGTTGATTTTTATACACTTTCATACTTAAACAACTTTTCAATATTGACATGTTAATTGCACAGACAATTGAAAATTTGATTAGTTTTACATTAATGAACTTTATTATTATAAAAAATTTGAGAGATCATAACAATCTTTCCCTTTTGATGATGAAAAAATTCTTTATAAATTAACTTCTGAAAGCAAACTTTACAAGATAAACTAGTAGAATTTGTGACCTAATTTTTGCAAAATAAAATACAATATAAGCTAATCAACCATACCATGAATACTTATCACAAAGTGATTAAGTAGATAGATGCACAAAAGAAATCATGAACCAAATAAATATAGAGCCAAATATTTAAAGAGTACATAATTAGTTGAAGTTAGACCTTTTGTCATTAACAATTTAAAAGAGGACATAGGAGCAAGCACAATATATGAGCTATCAAAGAGTGGGGGTGAAGAATGGACCGAAGGATATGAAATGAAAGACCCTCGAGGCGAGATGATAAAAGAATTAATCAAGAATATAATATCTCACTTTTATAGAATTAGGATTCATATTTAATTTAAAATAATTAACACATAAAGCACATAAAGTAAGAAAATAAGTAAGGTAAATCAGAACTTGAAAACAAAGATGTAAGAAAAGGCTAGTATTTTATTTTTAATTATTTTTAAATAATATTAAATGTATAGAGGTGTTAGAGAGGATAGAACTAGAAAGATAACTTCATATCCAAAAATAAATAGATCTGACACAAAAGTTTTGCAAAAGAATTCATGAATCAATCTGATAAACTAGGTAAATAGAAGGTGTAGAAAAAAGATGTTGTATAGATTCACAAATAAATTAAAGAACAAACTGAAGAACCAAGTAGAAGACATAGCAAAATAGTATTCTACTCATAAAATAAGTTGAAGAACTATACATATAGAAGGGGTAAAAAAAATGATGTTGCATAGTTTTACAAACAACTTTCATCACTAAAAAAGATAAAATTGAGATCAGTCGATACAAAAAATATAAGTATTTATGTAACTTGATATTAGCTCCAAACTAATTTATTAAAAAAAAATAACTGAGATTCATTTTCAATAGAGCACATCCTTAGTTCTTTGCAAAGAGTGATAAAATAGTCTTCATTGAGTAGTTTAGAGAAAATTTTAGCCAATTGATATATGGTTCAATAAAATGTAGCTCAATATTTTTAGACATGTGATTGGGAATAAAATGATAATATTAGTACATTAGTAGCTTCATGTAGCAACTCTAAAGTTTCAAATTTGATAAATAAATTAAATTAAAAAGAAAATGTGAATAATTAAAATCTATTAAGTAAAAATAAGTTATGGATTTACACAAATGGTCCATGTATGAACTAATTAATAGGCCCAAAAACTAGAGCCCAATGCTTGATGGGAGATAACTAAGTCTAATTTCGTACTTAAATTATTAATACATTAAAAATGGTTAAGATAATTACTATTTTAACTCATAATTATCTTAAAAAAGAGTCCAAGTCCTATCCTAACCCTTTGGCCATGGATCTAGAGCTCACCCCTAATCAAATGGAAGGACAAATGCTAGGAAAATGGAGATAAATTATATAGAAAATTTGGAGTTGGATGAGAGGGAAGAGTTTTAAGAGGTTTTCTAACTTTAAACATACAAATACCTCTCTATTTCATACCTAGCCAACCCTAGAACCCTTCTGAAGCTTGGAGGACAAGGAAGAGGAGCCTTTGGACGAGGAGATCATGCAAGGAGGAGGAGACTTGGAACGAAGAGCTTCTTAAAGTTCTTCACTCTTCTTACCCTAAGATTCAAGTGCTCAAATTAAGGTAGGTAATCTCTCAAGAAAAATTAAATTAAACTCGGCCCTAGATAGACCATGATTCCATCTTCAAAAGCCTCATATTTTCCCCAATTTTCATCATGTCATTCATGAGTATTTCGTGCTCAAAGTTCTATTAAGAACATGTACCCGACATGACTTGTTCCTTTTTAATCCATGCCCTTGCTTGATCCTAAGCCTTGAAACTTTTACTGTACATTCTACTTGATGTCAAGAATCTAATGATTCAATTTCCCCAATTTCTATCAAGAAAACTTCTCCAATTAAATCATTTTTCATCACTGTGTCTGATAGTTGGTTCATTGTGAAAAAACTGAATCATAGCATGCCCATACCATGTTAATGTCTAATTACTCGTTACTATTGATACATATGCAAGTCTAGATTTGTCAAGTGGTTTCATGATTTTTCATCAAGTGTACGATTTTATATGAATTTTACAAGATCCATGTATCAACCTTTGGAGGGCTGAACCGAAATCCCAAAGTGAACCAGTTCACTTTTTGGGCTCGGCCTGACCTTCTGAGAATGTGATGGCCCGACTGGTCACGTTTCTCAGAAGGTCGTGACCAAGGAGCATGTTGCGACATGAACGCGACAGCCCGACATGTCGCGTTCTTCATGCCCTGTACCGACTGGCCTTAACGCGACAGACCCTTACGTCGCGTTTTGGACCGAATGCCCTAATCGCGACAAGCCATCCCATCGTGTTTCTGGGCACAACAATCGATTGGCCTGACCTAGTTCTTGTGAACGCGACAAGTATAACCGTCGCGATTTGAACGTGACCGGGACACCTGTCGCGATTTGACTGTCTATTCTAGAAACCCTAATTTGCATGTAAACTATGATAATCATGGCTTAACCCCTGTAATGCACTGTGATAAACAGTAACAACATGTTATAGTATTTTTATAATAATCACATGATTTTATTAATTAAAAAATGTGTGCACAATCCTCTCATGCTATCATTGATTTTCTCTCACATGCACACACCAAACGTAAATTTTTACCATGAGACCTTACTGAAAATTACTCAATAATTTATCTGGTAATTCAGTACAATTAATCATGTAAATTTCCCTATTATTTTAAATAAATTTGTCTTCATTTTATTCGCTTGATTTGAATACCGTTATCGCGTCCCTCTGCCTTCGAGCACTCAAGGCAAGACGGACAACTGTTTCTATACACATTTAATCTTGGCTTGGACGACCTCTCCATTGGGAATACTCCTGATAGGATCAGGAACTCCTTGTCGAGTCCTCTATAAGACTCCTTGGCTTTGGAGGATGTCCATTGCCGACGAGCAGGTTGTACCATCAATACCTATTTTACCCCTAGGGATCAGCATGATCCAACGGCCTTAGCTTGTTCTCTCTTACCTTGAGATCATGCCAGACCTCTAGTATGTGTTTGTAGTACGGCTATTGGGCGGTTGTGACTTTTACCAAACTGCTGGTACATGATCGTGTGTGTTGTGCAACTGTTACTATTGCCTGTTTAACGTTGATTTGCGAATGTGACCCTCATTCTCATCTACTCTCTTTTCACTCTCCTCTATTCACGATCTCTCTATACTCCCATCTATTCTTGGTACTCTATTTGGCCATCATTTGATTGTCTAAGATAACAAACATAATCATGCCAGGCAACATTATACAGGGCCCGATCTGGTTTTGGGAGGAGGACCCGAAAGGCTATTTACTCGCGGGGATTTAATGATCAGGGTGTACGGTATAACACCCAAGTGCCATACTATCAAGATTTAATCGAAAACAATCAATCCAAGTACTATGTTCTCGTGGTTGAAAGAATATCAACCAACGTGCTATCGTGACAGTGCACTTTTGTGCAACCATACATACTATCTCGTTATATGGCCAATCCGTTATTATACTTGTTGTGCTATTTTCATGTGAAAGTACTATTGTTCTCTTGCTATCATGTGACATTACTCTCGTGACTACACTTGATCGTTCTCTCTAATTACCTTACCGTACAAGACATTAATCACTTAAAGTATACATGTTTATACGAGATATTAAATCCTACTGAGCGTCATCGCTCATCCTGCGCTATTCATTTCATGTGTTTCAGGTGAGTCTGATGGAGACTACCACACGCACGAGGATGGGAATGAACAAGACCAGGAGTGACCTGATATTTCGACAACCAAAACTTTTAGTAGTTAGTTAGATAGTTTAGTTTGTTTTATTTTAAATAAGTACTCTGGGCCCATATTTTTTGGCTCAGAATTAGTGAATGTAATAGAATTATTAGAATTATCAATAAGAGGTGGTCCAGTTGGCATTATTCTAATTTATGCAATGGTCTGATGTCTACTTCTCACTCTATACTATTTATTTAACTGTTTATCGCTCCGATATTCCGCGTCGAAACGTTACACTTCAAGTCATCTTAGATAGCTAGCACCAATATATGTAATATCCCATATAGCCATTTTTTGGTACCCAAATTACCTTGGGTCTAGAGGTGTTAGTGGAACTATGAAGTGCATATTTTTGAATCCACATGATTTTCATTTTATGTAAATTTGTTCTTAACGAACAACAATGGGATGTATTACCTTTCTTAGCATAAGAGCATTAGACATTGAAGCTTTAACAAAATTTGATTTATGGTTCTCAAATTTTTTAGAAAAATAACTAATTCTTTCTTTTCTAAAGTCATCAACTAATGTTCTTAACATGGAATCAAGATTATTTTTTTTCTTTCCCAAATTTAGATAAGGTAGATTTCAAATCTTCAATTTCTTGTTCAAACTTTCTCACATAACGCTCATGCTCCATAATTTCATTTTTATGTTTGAAAATCTCTCGCTATATTCATTCTCTAATTTTAATTTATCATTTTCTTATTTGACTACACATATTTATTCTATGAGATCATTATTATCTTGCTAAATTTCTAATTATTGCTTAAGAGACTTTTTTTCTTCTTAGTTTCTTGTATCTACGGTAGTTATTCTTAAGAAGAATTTCTAGTTGAGCCATAGTAATTGAATTATTGTTTATCTCATCTTCCTCTCTTTATGATTTGCCATGAAATAAATTTGAGTTTCAAGTTTGTCTTGATCCTCACTTGAGTGTGACTTTTCTTTTTTCACTCCACACGACTTGCGTAGCCTTCATTTTTCTTTTTGAACTTGTCTTTCTTATATTTCTTCTTTAGTTCACAATATTCATCTTTTATGTGACCTAGTTTTTTAGGTTCACAACAGTCATGTGAAGCTCCCATTTAGAAAAAGAACTTTTATTTATATTCGGTTTGACTTCATGGGATATTATTTTTTAGAGAAATTTATTGATCTTCCTTATGAGAGATACTATTTTCTCTTCATTTAAGTTATACATGTCTTATCATCACCAAAAAAATATTTTTGTATAGATTTGAAACCAACAATTTATTTTTCTTACCTGAATCTTCCTCTTGGTTTGTTCTCATGTTTATTTCATGTCATTAAAGAGCATATAAGTTAGTGAAGATCAAGAGTGAACATGTTCTTTGTCTTTTCAATAGTAGTAGTTTTACCATCCCAAGATGATGGTAATGAAAGGAGAATTTTAGAGTAGATCAAAATTTTAGTAAGTCTTGTCTTAAACCTTAAGTCTATTCATTATATCCCCAAATCTCTCAAATATGTTGTCAATAGTTTCACTTTTATTCATCTTGAATAATTCATACTTGTGGATGAGAAAGTTGATTTTAATTTTGTTTACTTGTGATGTATCTTCATAATTCACTTGTAATTTTTTTTTCTATATTTCTTTGGTTGTTTGGCGCATACAAATAGATTGTATTCATTAACATCAGGCGCAAGGTGTAAAGTTTGTATGGCCCTTATAATTAACTAACATTTTTCTTAGATTCTTAGCATTCCACACCTTTGACCTCTTCAGTACATAAGGTCCAATCTCTATAACTCTCCACATTTTGTAGTTCATGGCTTTCATGTATGTAATCATATGATTTTTCTAATAACTATAATTAGAGCTATTAAAAAAGGAGGCCTTATAGTGGATTGTCCCCAAATAAGAATGGACTGATTGTGTTAGTCATAGCAATAGATCTCTAAAAAATGTTACTTTCTTGATATAGAGATCGACGCTGACACCAATTGTAAGTCTAGAGCTATGGAACACACCCAAGCGGGGGGATGGGGATGGAATTTGAATTGGGTGTTAATAAATTTTAGAGTCTTTTAAGAAAATCTTAACATGACAATCACAAATTAAGAAGGGAGGTAGAAGAGAAAGAGCCAATCATACAAAAATATTGTGTAATTCTTAAAGAGGTTCGACCTATTAGAATATTGTTTTTTATCTTCTCCCTAAGAATACTTGGACCATTACAAACTCTAGCAACATTTCTACCCATGTATACACACACCACACATTCCAAAGCACAAGCACATTTGATAAAGGGACACAACCCACACTCAAACTCTAAACCAAATAACAAAAATAACACATTTATATAAGAAAGAGATTGAAAATCTAAAGAATACATTAGATGTGTTCTCCAAGATGATTTTCAAGTTCAAAATAAAAGAAGAAACTTTGGATTGTTGTTAGTTCACAAAAATTTGTACAGTAAGATTCATAATTAAGGATTCTTCTAGCCATCTTCCTTCTTTCAATCTCTAAAAATGATGTTTTTATATACTAGAACGACCTTGGAGCTTTCCAATCTTAATAAGACACCATTTTTCAAATCCAAGGGTTGAAATTTTTTCTCTGAATCCACCTTTGATATGTCAAAATATTTTTTGAATTTTTCTCAGATCACAAGTGTAACACAAAAGTGTTTACGCCTTATTTGTTGCACCATTGTAATGTGAATTTACAAACTTTATAATGATGTAATTCTTATCATTCACAACCATAATTCTGGATCTTGAACTTGTTGAGAAGAGTAAGATGAATATTTTCAAAAAATCTTAAACGTATAACTTTAAATTCAAACAAGAACCCAAACTAATCATGCATTTAAAGTTGACTTTCATACACTTTCATAGTTGATAGATTTTCAATACCGATCTATTGACTGACTGCACATACACTCAAAATTTGATTAGTCTAACATATATAAATAAACTTTGTTATCATTCAAACTTGAAGAGGTCACAACATTAGTCTTTTCATAATTCGGTTATTGGCTTACGGTGCTCGGCCCATTCGTTTTGGATGGGCATTCTTGATCATGGGCCATTGGCCGAGCCCAAGCCCAGCGATTTTGGCCCGTTTTTATAAAGATCCAATGGTCCATTAAGTATTAATATACCCTTATATTTATTCACATAAATGAGAAGATATATCAGTGTTCTTAACCATCGGCCAAGAGAAGCCTTCCTATATATATAAGCTTTAGTGCTAGAGATCGATCTTGTTTTCCATAGAAATTTCTCTCTCTCTCTCTCTCTCTCTATATATATATATATATATATATATATACACACACACACATCCCTGGTATCATAACATCAAATAAGAAACGTTGGCACATATTCTTTTGGATTTTTACATAGAAATTATTCTTATAGAAAAAATCATAAATATGCTGTTGTTCTTAAAATATTATCAAATATACCCCTTGTAAATAGAAATTGTTGTAGACATACCATCCCAATGACGGGGTGTTTCTTTCCTTTTATTTAACTATGCATTTAACTAACCTATGAAAATAAATCTCTTATTTGCCATCGAGTTAAGCAACCATAGCACCAAATCTCATTTGTAAAGTCTTTAAAATGAGGATATTTTCATTTAAAATAGTTAAAGTAAGAAAATAAGAGCATTTTAGTGGAATATTTGCTTCATGTCGAACGGAAGTTAACCATAATGATATATCTGGGATGTTTTCTATGAGTAGCATATTTGTCAATATTTTAACAACAATTATATATTTATATTTTTTTATTCAACGATAATTTCTGTACAAAAATATTATTCCTTTGCACATAAAACAAATGATAAGGATTTCTTTTAGACACATAAATATATGATGGCGATCCTGATCAATTTTCTTATGTAACCGAATATTATAAATTGGACTCGGTGAAATGGTCAGTAGATTATTCCCCCCCCCCCCCCTTTTTTTTCTTTAGTCCGTTTAAATCCAACTCCACCTACTACTATTATTCTAATTAGGTGGGATTCTTCCTAGAAATTAGATAGATGCAAATATCGTAACGGGTGAAGTGATCATTGATCTCCCTTTGCCTATCCCCCACTTTTCTAAACACTTTAGTGACAGATTGCAATAAGATTGAAATTATTTTTTCTTCCCCTTTGTCCTGTAAATTTACTTTTTTATAGTGCGGTGTAAGCTTTTAAATTGTTTGATGGCGACATATATATAAAGTAAGGAAAATAATTGTGTTCCTCTTTGTTGTATTTCCCATCTGATTTATAATTATGTTAACCAAACGTGATGATTTTTTTTTTTTTGATAACGAGGAAATCTTGTCCCGTGTGATTTTTGTGGACTTAAGGATTGGTGTTCGTGAACTCCAAGGTCAGGAGTTGGCAGCTCCTACTTTCCGTATATCCGTATTATCCTTACCCCACTTGACCGGAAAAACTCCGGATTTACACACCTCGAAGATTACATGTAAATCAAGTAAACCCCCTCAGAAATCGAACTCGGAACCTCTTGCTTTTAAGCAAGAGTTCTAACCGATCGACCCAACCGGGGCCCTCACCAAACGTGATGATACTCGTGTGATAGTGAGAAATCATGACACGAGGATCGAAATTGGAAGATATAACTTCATCATTTCAATCACGGCGTCGTTTGGTAATAAATTGGGGGGAGATTTTGAGATAAACATTTTTGACAAATCTACAGCAGTTTCAAACGAACCTGCCTTGTTTGGCCTTTGCGTCGTTGCCGATTTCGCGGTGTGGAGAGAGACGGAGAGAAGCATGTCTTCTCTCTCCATCGGTGAAAAGAGGATAAAATTTCGCTTTTGTTGATTTCGCTACAGGAGGCGTTGATAAAAAAAATGGTTTATATTTGTGGCGTTTTGCGGACACGAGCACCGAGGCACTTTGTCGTCTGTGCTCGTAAAATGCACGAGGACGAAGCAAAAACGAGAGGTGGGACGTGTCGAAACTGAAATCCACTTTTGCCAATTTTTAAATTTTAAAAATCATTACCAAACGACGCCAAAGTGTAAACTACCTGCGAAGGGCATGAGTCACATATATAAAAGTT
Source organism: Colocasia esculenta (assembly GCA_014218235.1). Classification (NCBI taxonomy): domain Eukaryota; kingdom Viridiplantae; phylum Streptophyta; class Magnoliopsida; order Alismatales; family Araceae; genus Colocasia; species Colocasia esculenta. The sequence continues at coordinate 206,965,078 of CM024753.1, forward strand.
TCTATAAGAGTCAATAATATGCAAGACTTTGCTACTAAGTAGAGCTATCAACATCAAAAAGTAATGTTTCTACCTTTAATCTCCTAGTTCATTAATGATCCTCTGCTTCAAACTTTGGATCTTGAGAAGAAATGCTTATTGTATGATAGATTGTGCAACTAATTAAGACGTATTTTGACCTTCTCATTTTATATTTATCCGCACATTGGTAATTAATGAAAGGGTCGAAATATGTTCCATCGAGCATCCATTATCCATCAAGTATTTCTCTTTCATTTTATTGATATTGTATGCGTAAAATTTTGGTGCGTTCCTTAAAAGGTATTATCTCTATTTAGAGTTTTATCTTTTTTTTTTCCTAAGAAAAGAGACACATTTATTTTTATTACATCTAATATGAGATATATAATCTTCCTAGTGTAGATGTGAGTGTGTGGGTATGTTGTGATAAGATGACGAGAGAAATTTCAACTGTCTTTCGAAAAATATTATCTTCGTTTATAATTTTATCATTTTTTCTAATTTTTTAAGAGATGAGAAATGAATCTTATTTACAAACACATGTTTATTTTCATGATATCTAATATGTCATTAAATTATATCTCTATACGCTCCATATTAGGAGTCCTAAATACATTATTTGGTCGGGTGTAAAATCTTATGTAAAAATAATTTTCAAGAAAAATTTCATGAAATATTTTATTTAGTAACCCTAAAAAATTAATTAAGAAAATCTTTTTAAGAAAATTATTTACATGGATATTAAGTAAATAATTATATATATATATTATAAATATTTTTTTAAAAAAAATTATAAATATATTTTATAACCAACCAAACTCGACTCTTAATTTTAGTGAATTTCTCTACAAATACATTTATGGAAGATAATATCCACGACACCACAAGTAGCCCATCCAGATTGGACTCCCTCATCAAGATTCTCCCAACTCCCAATCACTACAAGGCCACAACGAGAGATTGTACTACCAAGTGTGTGTGGAAGTGGAATGGTAGGTGGATCAATACGTAGGACTCTCTGTTGGCTATACTGTCCAGTCAAGGTGAACCAAGAACCATTGAATGCTATGGTTGCACAAGGTATCAATGGGCTGGACTTGGACCGGGCCTTGCTAGGCCCGGCCCAGGCCCGGCCCAGGCCCGGTTTTTTAAAAGTCGACTCGGGTCCGGCCAGGCCCGGGGTTAGGCCCGTATGGGTGGCCCGGCCCGGCCCAAGAAAAACCCGAAAAAGTCCGGCCCGACCCGAAAGTTCAGAAAAAATATATTTTTATTTATTTATATATATATATTTTATTTATATCTATATTAATATTTAACTTGTAAAAGATTATGTTTTTGAGTAGATTTATTGTAGAAAAAATACATATATTTTCTTTCTAAATATAAAATTCATATTTAATATAAATTATGTTTATATTTTTTGGGTCGACGGGCCGACTGGGTCGGGCCTCACAAAGCCCAAACCCGGCCCTATTTTTTTTCCGGGCCGGGCCGGGCCGGGCCAAAAAATTTTAACGGACTTATTTTACCGGCCCAAGCCCGTTAAAACCGGGTCGAGCTTGCGGGCCTCCGGGCCGACCCGGCCCATTGACACCCCTAAGCACAACCCAAGAATTCTTCTATCTTACCATTTGTTTATCTCACCTCCTCACAAGTCTCACCATATTGATCAATGCCCTTTGGTATAAATTTATGGGTTTTTTTTTTGGCATATGAACGGTCTTTATGTTTCTAGTGATCTTCTTGCACACTCTTTATGTTTCTAGTGATCATATCTAATCTAAGGGTGTTCATCGAATCCGATTTAGTTCGAATTGGTTTATTTTTTACCAATTGGAATTGAATCGAGTTAAGTGTCAATTTGAATCAAATCGAACTAATTAGTTCGAATTGGTTTATTTTTTACCAATTCGAATTGAATCGAATTAAGTGTCAATTTGAATCAAATCGAACTAAAGTTATTTCAGTTCGGTTCGGTTCAAATCGAAAATTTAAATATAATTAATATATTAATATTTATATATTGAAAATAAGAATAAAATTAAAATATGTATATTTATATGTAATTTAATCATATAATGACTATTTAATATTTATAATATATTTAGTATATAATAATTATTATAATTATATTTAAAAATAATTTATTTAATTTATACAATTCGATTCGATTTTATAATTTGTGATTTTAAATTGTGATTTGGAGAGGTCCTTCAAGAGCACTTTTCAGTACGGCGGCTGACGCAGGCGACATCACGCTGCTGAGCCCAGCCGTGAACAGCTGAAAAGTGCTCTTGAAGGACCTCTCCAAATCTCTCGCGACCCACCAGGGACGCTAGTCCATGTGGACGTAACCCACGGCCTCTCCTACTGGCCCTAAAAAAGCGTTCTACGCAAGCTTTCCTATTTTTGGACCAATGGGGCGACGGCGTCGGTTCCAACGTCCTCCTATCCCGTCAGATTACTGGGCCTCCTCATCTGCGCGTGGGCCCCATGCCCACTTCCCTTCCCACCTACAACAGTAACAGAGAATTTTAAAAAAAAATGGGGAAAAAAGGAGAAGAAAACGCGAGGGAGGGTGCAACGGCAAGGCAGCAGTTATTAGGAAACGGAAACGGACGAAGCGCTTCTCTTGTCTGCAACCTTCACACGGCCACACCCGCAGAGGCCGAGGCGAGAAGGTCTCTCCCTCTCTCTCTCTCTCTCTCTCTCTCTGCTCCACCGCCTACCCGTCCAATGTAGCTCTCTGGCCTGCCACTCCCCCCGCCGCCAGCATCTGCATCTCGTCCTGCTGCGGATCCCCGTTGGTGACGGCGTCGATCCCGCTTTCTCTGAGATCTCCGGCTGTCTTTCTCCGTCTATGATGCCCTGGTCGGTATCCGCGGCGGGATCTATTCTTCGGTCGTGGTTCCGGGACTACGAGAGGATCCAAGGCGCGGCGGTCGTCCTCCTCTACCTCCAGGTAGGCGGCCTGCCCCGTCTCTTCTCTCTACGCCGTTCTTGATTCTTAGGGTTCACTCGTCCGTGTCCTTTTGTTGCGTCTTTGTTGGTCTGGACGTCGCGTTGGAGTTGTCGGTCTGTTTCGTCAGTTGCTTGCTCTTCGCGTGCACCTCTCGAGGACGTTTTCGCTGGAGATGTAATTCGGATTGCGATCTAGATTTTGTCGTTCCCCTGTTATCTCTTCCGCTAGTCCGTTTTCTTTCTTGTCGTTGGATAATTCATCTAACTTGTAGTTTTTTTTTCTGTCCGGCATCTTTCTGGCGGGTGTTGTTGGAATTTTCTAGTTTGATCGCCGTCTAGCTCACATTTGGTACTGTTTTGTCCACTTCTGGGTGGATGAATTTTAGAGGCTACGTTATTGGACATCTGGCTTTAGATCTTATACTTGTTGATTCTTTTTGTTTTCTAGTTTTCCTCGAGGGGATATTTGCTCTCTCGCGTAGGCTTACGGAAGATGATGCCAATTCTTGGATCACAAAGAACAGAAAAGAGATAGGACTGTTTGATTATGAATGCAGTGGCAACTTAATGGGTTACATTTTGATGAAACAGATTGGATGTGCACTCGTCGGTTCCCTTGGAGCACTGTACAATGGACTACTTCTGATTCATTTGATTCTGGCACTTTTTGCGCTTATTGCAATTGAGAGCAACAGCCAGAACCTTGGACGGACCTATGCCGCACTTCTTGCCTGCGGGATCCTTCTCGATATCATGTGGTTCATCCTTTTCTCTCATGAGATATGGTGTGTAATCCAGAAACAAGCTTCCTTTGAGGGCATCTTCTAGCTTACTGCTCTCTTCATGTAATTGTACTAATTCACATCTTCTTTACTGTCAAGAATTTAGTAATATGTCGTTTCTTTTAAGAGTATATTCTCATGACATGTGGCATATGTCACATTAAACCTCACCGGTTAATGAAGTTACACATCAGCAAGTAGAGCAATTATTTCAATCATCAACAAACAAGCATATGTAGTTGGTCTTTGACATGCCTATTGCATATAAACAGGTGCATTGGTAATATCTCAAGTAAAGAATACCTAATAAGTTTGCAGTTTCTACATGTCAGGTGTTTTTATTCCTAACTTGTAATTGGTATTAGTTAGTGATCATCTCGGAAAACCTGTAATCCTGAAATATAATTTAATAGCATTTTCTTATTCTTCTGTTGAACTGAATCCTGTTAGAGGACCTGACGAGGATGGAAATGACATATGAACTCGTTCCGTACTGATGGAATCTGATGAGTTTCTTTCCGGTTAGATGTCTCTGTAGACCTTCAGCACTGATTAAGGAGATAATGTCATTCAGAAGTATCATTAATTTGACAGCATACTCTTGATGCACAATCCAGGTCAATGTATTCTTGTATCCACCTTTTCTTAAACTGCTCTAAGATCTTGTGTTTCCAGAGGCTCTAGAGTGAAGTACCTTGTAACCATGGGGTATCTTGTCTTTCGGAATGTAACAAAGGGTCGGAGATGGTTTTTTGCTTTGTTGATACTTTTGTATCATCTTGGTCTATGTCATCACTTATCTATTTGGGCTTGAATGTAAAGATGGTTCATCAAGGCTTAGATCTGTATTTGTAAACTTTTGTTGGACGGTCTTCTAATTTCTGCTGTATTCTTCATCTTATGTTGTATTATTTGTCGTTTTGCTCTTTTTGTTTACAATACCTACCTTTCTGAAAGATAATTTGCAAAGGTAAACTAGATCATTTAGAGGTTTCCATGCATTTTCCCAGGAAACTTTACCATTTTTCTCAGCCACAATGTGTACTGAGAGTTATTCAAAGCTCAGTTTCTGTAAGCTTCATCTCTGTACAATTCAAAACTTATATCTTGAGAATAAATATTTGAGTAGAGAATAAGATTTTTGGCTGTAAAATTTCTAGGGTGTTTATGCTAACGAAGAGCCATGGTTTGCCTGCTTTCTGCTTGAGGTCAGCGAGGGTGGTGAAGACTATTTAGGGAATATATTGGTACAAGAAAATATATTTGTTGATTGGAAAAATAAACTAGGTTGTAGCTAGATACTGACTGATTCTCGGTTGTCTATTTACAAGCTGTTTGTGAATGCCAGTTTTGGCTACCTTTTAGTGTAGCTAGCAAACGTAGACTGCTGGCAGCCAAAACTATAACAAGTTATGTGTGCAAAGAAAATCAATGGTGATATATTATTATACTATAAGGCATAGGAGAACTTCCTTTTTGAATGTGGTTTTCCTAGTGCAGAAGATGCCGGCATGGTTGATGTACAAAAGCACTTTAAAAAAAATGGTTGATGTACAAAAGAACACGAGGCTTCTTGGAAGGACTAGTCAGCTTCACAGCATGTTCAGTTCTCAATTGACAGAATATTCTAGGAATTTTTCTGCACAAACTGAGGAAGCATTGTCAATATACTTTCTACCTTGCACTTGCATCCCGGATTGACCACATTAAGAAATTTTCACCCTTCTTTTGGCACCCCATTTGTAGTTTATATTATTTTCATGATGTTATTTTCAATAATCTCTTTGACCTCCGGCATCACATGGGAAAATGGAACATGGGCTCTATTGTTCATGTCACATTGTTCTGGATATTTGTCTGCACTTGTATCAGCATGCTTCATGTTTTATGGTGGCTTCATTTAAAACCTATTTGTGTATAACTGGCTTGTTCATATTTACTTTCGTCATTATAAATAGTGTCAAATTTACTCTTCTAAACTATATACTGGGTGTGCTGCATGTTAAACTGCACATGGGATTCTCGAAGCCCTTCTTTATATGTAAAATAATGGGTAGAGTACAGTCTGTTGATATTTGGTGCGTACAACCTTTCATAATTAAGAACCATCTCCTCTTCTTTTGGATAAAAAGGGAAAAATAATTGTAAACTAAATTGTTCCCATTCACCAACTCCTCACACCTAATTGGAAGAAATCTAGCATAACCTAGATCAGTGTTATAGAATAATTCCTTATTTTTCTGATCACATCATGCAAGAACATTATTCATAATACAGTTCGCAATATGCATTTCATTCTTATCATTCTTTCTTCATGTGCGTCAATATTTGTTTATGTCCTTTCCTTTTCTCTGGTTTCTCATAATATCAATGCTTATTTCCAGGAACATGTCCTCAGAGAAGTATGGACATCTATTTGTCTTTTCATTGAGACTCACCCTGTGGATGCAAATTATTGGTTTTTCCATGAGGATTCTATCATCGTTGTTATGGATTCAGATGTATAGACTGGGAGTCTCATCAATGATGCAGAGTACTGCCTATATGGAAGCAGACTCTGTTGCTAGAAATTTCTTGAATCCTCCAGCTAATGACATGACCAGACAGAACTCCAATTCCAATTTTACTTCAGGAGGCTCTATCTATCATCCAGCCCAATACTCCTCTCTTTTGGAAGATGCTCAGGAAAAAATGTATCTCAATGAGGTAATTTCATATTTTAACATTTAATCTATTATTTGTCATGATTCATTCCATTTTTTAGGTCACCTTGTTTCATGTGTGATGTATGCTTTGCACTGCAGCTGCATTGCATCTCTCCATATTGCCACTATGCAATAGTCTTCTATTTCAAACATTTAAGTGTCATTCTCTGCAGAGTGGGATGGTAAACTTTGTCAAGACGTTTACATTACTTCCTATGTAGGATAATGTCTTCTCCAAACTGTCACATATAGGGAACCAAATGGCAATGTCATGAAATTTTATGTGCAATTAATAATGTTCATGCATCAATGAGGACTGATAAGAGCCTTTTGTAATGCACCAACTAATGTTTGTTTCTCATCATCATTCCATTAGCAAAAAAGCCTCCTAAGATGTGCCCTTTTAGCTTAATCCAGCTGCCTGTTTTCCTTGTTCCTTTTGATGGAAAGTCTCCTATCAAGAAGCCTTTGACCATATCTTGTGAACTAACCATAGTTGTGAACTTTTTCTACTAGTGCTAGGTGGATCCATACTATGTGTAGCATCACCAAAACAAGCGTATAACGTATTACATGAAAATAATACAAGACTAATGCATTCTAATATTTATAAATGAGATAGACAAAAAAGTCTATATAGTAGATGCTTAGCTACCAGTTATGCTCTGGATTTGAACTTCGTTCCCCAGCAAATCTTCCTATTACATGAACTCTTTAAGATAGTAGTGTTTTGTCTAGCTTGTATTGTTGATAAAACCTCTACAATTAGCATTAGACAAAGAAGATGGAAACAGACCTCATGCAGACATCCTCATTTACAACTATTACAGATAATCGGCAAAAGGAAAATTGGAAAGACTGCTCATAAATGGTACCGTCTTGAGAAATATTCTGGACATGGACCGTCCATTTTAGGGAGAATAAACAAGGTGTGGAATCATGGATGGACCACCACCTATTGTGTTTTATGCATCTTAGGTTGCATCTTCTGTGTAGAGTTTATTGTCCTTTTAAGCACACTCGGGATCTTCTGTGCAACTGCAGCTGTTTTTTTAGAGAGGAAGTTCATTGTTTTTTTTGTAAACTGGATGGTGTTTTTTTTCGCATATTATCTTTTTTTTTCATTACAGGGAAGATTTAGTGTCTTTTCCTCTTGTAGGATGACAGGCAATTTAGTCCGAGCAGTATATCTGCATCGAGAGCACAACCATCAGAGCTGAAGCCATGAATCAGCAGGACAGTCCAGGTTGCTGATGTGAACAACTGTAATTTTTTGTCACGTTATATTTTACCTGAATCTTTCATCTCCAAGAGGAAACTTATGCAAAGAATAGAACGACAAAAGATTACAAATCCCTCAGCAAACAACCACCTTCTGTCTCATCCTCACATCTAGTTTCTAATGATGCAGTAGTCTTTGATTTCTCTTGGCATGGGTATATGCATGATCTATGCTCTTGGACTCCGCAGATTCAGCACTCCTAATCGCAACCTTTTTGTTGCTGCAGGTTAATCACACCTTCAGCAAGTCGGGCAGTTCTTGATTTGCAGCTTGTGTAGGTCGAGAAGTCTCGAGATTGATCACATGCTTTCCCTCCAATTTTGCTCCTTTTGCTGTGTACAGATATTGATTTTGTACAGTCGCTGTGTCTCAAATTCTTTCCCCCAGATTGAGGGGGTTGCTTGTAGGAAAAATTTGCCTCTGGTGCAGCTATAGTTTTACAGCTGCCCCCCTTTTGTATGGTTCAGGAATCTACAAGCAGGTGAGGTACGCTGCTTATGGTATTGGTGGTTCTCACTTTTTGTAGAATCTATTCTTTTTCGTTGATGCGATTAAAAGGAAGGCAATCCAATCCATTGTATCTTCGTCTTGGTGCAGATCATGGTTTGGCGTTGGCCCAGTAGCCCTTTCTTTCTTCTCTTTTTCTAGTTTTTATTATTATTAAATTTCAATGCTAATTGGACTGAACCGGATCAAACCGATGTACTACATCCGGTCCGTACCGTAGCAGCTGCTCTCCGGTCCAGTTTGATTCACCGATCCGGCCCATCATGGTGCAGATATCCTATGTACTGATGTAAGCCTCAGTGAAAGGGAAAACAAAACAACCATTAGAGTGGACGATATATGTCTAGAGAAAGGCTTATTGCACTTTCATATTGCACTTCAATAGTCATGTGGCACCTCTCACTTGAAGAGTGAGGAAGTGACAATCTAATTGTGGATGCCACATGAGTTTGTTGCCATGAAAATATGAAGACTGGTCAGGATGTCTGAAGAATGAAAATTCTTGTCAGAGTTCTACGAAGACATCTCTCAGAGTCGGTAAGTATCCTCGCAGGAGAGTCTGCGTAGACTGTTAAGGGCCTAAGACGGCCGGCGGGATTTTCCAGCCCGAACTGGTTTTTCAACTGTAATCTCTAAGCATATATTTAAAGCTATTGAAATTATTATTTAGGGTTCTCTGACAGTGGTCTAACATTATCGTCGGATTTTTGTGGGAGATCTCTAAAATTCCTGTCCCTTTTGGTAGAAATACTTTTAGTCCCCATAATTAATTTCTTATCAGTTATCTTTACTAAAATATCATTTTTCTTTTAAATTCTGAAGAGGCGTGAGATTTTAGTGTGTCTATAAAAGATATTATCTTTATTTGGGGTCTTATCTTTTTTTCTAAGAAAAAATCCTCTTAGGAGAAGAACTCTTGCTTATAAGGAGATATTATCTCTATTTGGGGTCCCCCCGAGTGAGGATAAGTGATTTCGATTTGCGGTCTCGTAAGCGGTTCCAATCATAAGATAAAAATATTTGTGTTTTACTAACAGTGTGTGATAACCGATCTAATCGTGTACTCATATTCACGCTCTATGAAGGAATTTGAACCTCGAAATGAAATTTCATGAAATTAGCCTCATGTGGATTATCGATTCTAAATTGTGATTTTATAAATGATTTCGATAACCGTGCAAAAAATTATGTCTATTTTTACTGAAGGGGTGAGAATAAATCTGAAGGGGTGAATATATTGACGATGGTCGTGTGCTTATATTTATGACCTGGAGAGAAATTATCGTACTGAGATGATTTCAATTTTCAACCACTGTGATAGGTCGACTCTGAATTGTGGCTTCATAAATGATTCTCATAATCGAGGAAAATACTATGCACATTTTTCTGCAAGAAAACCTTTTAAACATTGAGGGTGTCTAGTAGAGTTGTAATTTTAGAAGATTTTTAAGTCAAAAATGACATCTTACGACTAGAGGTTGTATGAGGTGTCGAATGTCTTGGAGTGTTGATTCTGAATTGTAGATTATAAATAATTCTGATAACTAAACGAAAACTTATGCTTGCTTGACCAAATGGATGTCATAGTCGATCAGATCTTGTTCCTATAATCACGCTCCCGGAGAGGAATTCGGGCACCGAAGTTGAAATATCAGAATTCGACTTAACGATGACCGACTTGAAGCGTTGATTCCAAATTGGGGTTTTGTAAGTGGTTCCGATCACATGACGAAGAAATATTCACATTTTAATGACGGGATGAAATAATCAATTGAATCGTGTACTTATATTTACATTCATGCTCTAGGAAGGAATTTGGGCCTTGAAATGGAATTTTGAGAAACTAGTTTTATGTTGATCATCTTAGAATGTTGATTCCAAATTGTGGTCTTATAAACGATTCTAATAACTGAGTAGAAAGTTATTGTCCATCTTTGCTAAAGGGTTGAGAATAAGCTAGAAGGGGTGAATATATCGCCGATGGTCATGTACTCATATTTACATCCTCGAGAGGAATTCTCGTGCCAAGATGACCTCAATTTTCGATCTTCGCAATAGGCTGACTCTAAATCGTGGCTTCGCAATGATTCGCATAATCGAGGAAAATGTTACACACATTTTTCTGCTAGAAAACCTTCTAAACATGGAGGATGTCTACTATAGTTGTAATTTTAGAGAGAGAAATGAATTATTTTTGAGTTGAAAATGACATCTTACAATCAGAGGTAGTAAGAGGCATCGAGCACCTCAGAGTCTCGATTCTGAATTATAGTCTTATAAGTGACCGAAGGGATGTCATAGTCGATCAGATCATATACCTGCAATCATGCTCTCAGAAAGGAATTCGGGCACTGAGTAGAAATCTTCAAATCCGACTTAACAACGATTGGCTCGAAATGTCGATTTCGAATTGGGGACCCATAAGTGGTTTTGATCGCAGGACGAAGAAATATTTGCATTTTATTGATGGGATGTGATAATCGATTGAATCATGTACTAAAATTCATGCTTTGGGGAGGATTTTGGGTCTCGAAATAAAATTTCATAAAACTGGCCTCACACTAACCATTTCGGAGTGCCAATTCTGAATTGTTGTCTTCGATAATCAAGCAAAAAGTTATCCCCATTTTTACTGAAAATGTAAGAATAAACCAGAAGGTTTGAACATGTCACAAATGGCCGTGTATTTATATTTACAACTATTGGAGAAATTCTCGTGTCGAGATGACCTGAGTTCTCGACCGTCATGATATGTCAGCTCTGAGTTGTGGCTTCACAAGAGATTCACATAATCGTGAAAAATGTTACGCACATTTTTCTTCTACAAAACCTTTTAAACATGGAGGGATGTCTACTAGAGTTGTAATTTTAGAGAGAGAAATAAAGATTTTTTTAGTCAAAAACAACCTCTTATAGCTAAAGATAGTCAGGGGCGATAAGCGCCTTGAAGTGTCAACTTCGAATTATGGTCTTATAAGCGATTTTGATAACAGAACAAAAAGTTATTCTTGTTTAACCAAAGGGGTGTTATGGTCGATTAGATTATGTGCCTGCAATCACTCTCCCAGAGAGGAATTCGGACATCGGTGTAGAAATCTCCAAATCTGACTTAGGGATGATTAGCTCTAACAATTTTGAATTGGGGTCTCGCAAGTAGTTCTTATTACAATGCGAAGAAATATTTATGTTTTATTAATTGGGTGTGATACTCGATCGAATTGTGTACTTATATTCATACTTTGGAGAGAAATCTGGCCATCGAAATGGAAATTTATAAAGCTAACACTATATCGACCATCTCGAAATGCCGATTCCAAATTATAGTCTTATAAGTAATTTCGATAACCAAGTGAAAAGTTATGTCTATTTTTAATGAAGGAGTGAGAATATGCCAAAAGGGGTTAATATATCTCTAATAGTTGTATATATCTCTCAAGTTGAGATTACTTCAGTTTTCAACTATCGTGATAAGTCGACTCTGAATTGTCACTTCACAAGTGATTCACATAATCGTTGAAAATGTTACGCACAATTTTATTTTACAAACCTTATAAACATGGAGGATGTCTACTAAAGTAGTAGTTTTAGAAAGAGAAATGAAGAATTTTTTAGTTAGAAAGAACATCTTATGGCCGGAGGCGATAAGAGGCATCGAGCACCTTGGAGTGTCAATTTTGAATTGTGATCTTATTAGTAATTATGATAACGAAGTGAAAAGTCATTCTCGTTTGATCGAAGGAGTGTCTTAGTTGATCAGATCGTGTGCCTGCAATCATGCTCCGGATTGAAATTTGGGCACCATAGTAGAAATCTCTAAATACATTCTAGTAACAAGCGGTTCGAAGTGTTGATTATGAATTGGGTATCACAAAGGGTTCTAATCACAAGGCAAAGAAATATCTGCATTTTACTGACAATGTGTGATAATCGATTGAATCATGTATTTATAATCACGCTCTGAGGAGAAATTTGGGCCTCGGGACAGAATTTCATGATGACCATCTCGAGTGTTGATTCTGAATAGTGGACTTACAAGTGATTCTGATAACCGAGCGGAAACTTATGTCGTTTTTTCTGAAGGGTTGAGAATAAACTAGAAGGGGTAAATATATTGTTAATGTTCGTGTACTTATATTTACAACTTAGAAGAAATTCTCATGTTGAGATGACTTTAGTTTTCAGCCATTATGATAGGCCGACTCTGAATTATGGCTTCGCAAGTAACTCGCATAATTGAGGAAAATGCTACACATATTTTTCTGTTAGGAAACTTTTTAAACATGGAGGTTGTTTACTAGAGTTGTAATTTTAGAGGGAGAAATGAAGATTTTTTTAGTCAAAAATGACGTATTACAGTTGAAGGTAATAAGAGACATCAAACACCCCAGAGTGTCAATTCTAAATTGTGGTTTATAAGTAATTTTGATAATCGAGCAAAATTATGTTTGTTTGATCGAATGTGTGTCATAGTTGACCTGATTGTGTGTCTACAATCGCGCTCCCAAAAAGGAATTCATGCACCAAAGTAGAAATCTCCAAACTCAATCTAGCAAGGATGGGCGCGGAGTGTCGATTCCAAATTAGTGTCTAATAAGCGGTTCCAATAGCAAGGCGAAGAAATATTCATGTTTTACTAATGGGGTGTGATAATCGATAGAATCATGTTTTTATATTCACACTATGGGGAATTTAGGCCTCGAAATAGAGAAGAATTTGGGTCCCATAATAAAATTTTGTAAAATTGGCCTCATATCGAATGTCTCGGAATACCGATTCTAAATTATGATCTTATAAACGATTTTGATAATCAAGCAAAAAATTATGTTCATTTTCAGTGAAGGGTTGAATATATCAACGATGATCATATACTTATATTTATGACTTCGAAAGTAATTCTCTTGCCAAGATGACCTCCATTTTTTACTATCATGATAGGCTGACTCTGAATTATAACTTCACAAATGAACGCATAATTAAGGAAAATGTTACACATATTTTTCTGCTAGAATGCCTTCCAAACAAGGAGGAGGTCAACTAGGGTTATAATTTTAGAAAGAGAAATGAAATATTGTTAAGTCAAAAACAACATCTTATAGTTGGAAGCAATAAGAGGCATCGAGCGCCTCAGAATGTTATTTCGAATTATGGCGTAATAAGCAATTCTGATAATCGTGCGAAAAAGTATGTCTATTTGACCGAAGGGGTGTCATAGTTGATCAGATCATGTGTTTGCAATCATGCTCATGAGAGACATTTGAGCACTGGAGTAGAAATCTCCAAATCCGACTTAGTGTCGGCTGGCTCAATGTGTCGATTTTGAATTGGGGTCTCGCGAGGGAGACATTACTGCCAGAAAATCTTGGAAATTGGGAGATCAATGACTAAAATCGTAAATTTGGAGAGGGAAATCAAGGATTTTGACTCATAAATGACATCTTATTGCCGAAGACAATTAGGGGTGACGAGCACCTTTGAGCGCCGATTCTGAATTGGGGTCTTATAACCGATTCTGATAACCGAGCAGAAAGTTATGCCCATTTGACCGAAGAGGTGTTGTATTTGATCGCATCGGGAGTCTGCGACCACGCTCCTAGAGTTGAATTTGGTGCCAGAGAGGATACCTCCGAATACGACCTAGTGCCGACAGGGTCAAAGTGTCGATTTCGGATGGGGCCTTACAGGTAGTTCTGATCGACTGGCGAAGAAATATCTACGTCTTACCAAAGGGGTGCAATAATCGGTGCACTAGTATATACGTTCGGCAGTAGAATTTCCGCCTCGAAATGAAATTCTACGAGACCATCCCCTTGTCGACCGTCTCGGAGTACCAATTCCGAATTGTGGTTACATAAGCGAATCTGATACCCAGACGGAAAGTTATGCCCAGTTCTTTCACTAACGGGGTGAGACTAATTCGGAAGGGGTGACTATATCGGCGATGTTCGTGCACCCATTTTTACGACTTGGGGAGGAGTTCTCATGCCGAGATGACCACAACTTCTGATCGTCGTGATAGGCCGACTCTGAGTTTCGGCCCCATAAGTGATTCACATAATCATGGAAACGTTACTACCAAAAACCATGAAAACTAGGAGATTGGCGGCTGGATTCACAATTTTAGAGTGGGAAACGAAAGATTTTCGACCTGAAATGATGTCTTATCGCCTAAGGCAATAAGGGGCCTCCGAGCGCCGATTCCGAATTGGGGTCTTATAAGCGATTCCGATAACTGAGCAGAAAGTTATCCATTTGACTGAAGGGGGGTCGTATTCGATCGCATTGGGAGCCTGCGACCACGCTCCCAGAGCTGAATTTGGGTGTCGAAGCGAAAATATCTAAATCCGACCTATTGCCGACCGGGTCGAAGTGTCGATTCCGGATGGAGGCCTCACGGCGATATTCGTGCACCCATTTTTACCACCTGGGGAGGAGTTCTCGCACTGAGATGACCACAACTTTTGATTGTCATAAAAGGTCGACTCTGAGTTTCGGCTTCACAAGTGATTCACATAATCGAGGGAAACGATAGTTCCAAAAAACCTGGAAATGGGAAGATCGGTGGCTGGAATCACAATTTTGGAGTGAGAAATGAAGGATTTTCGACTCTAAAATGATGTCTTATCTCCGAAGGGAATAAGGGCCGACGAGCGCCTCTAAGCGCCGATTCCGAATTGGGGTCTTATAAACGATTCTGATAATCGAGCGGAAAGTTATGCCCATTTGACCGAAGAGGTGTCATATTCAATTGCAACGGGAGCCTGCGACCACGCTGCCGGAGCTGAATTTAGGCACTGGAGCGGATATCTCCGAATCTAATCTAGTGCCGATTGATTCGAAGTGTCGATTCCGGATGGGGACCTCATAGGCAGTTCCGATCGCTCGACGAAGAAATATTCGCGTCTTACTGAAGGGGTGCGATAATCGGTGTACTAGTACACACGTTTTGCAGTTGAATTTCTGTCTCGAAATAGAATTCTACGAGACTAGCTTCTTGTCGATCGTCTCAGAGTGCATATTCTGAATTGTGGTCACAAAAGCGATTTCGATACCCAGGTGGAAAGTTATGCCCAGTTCTTTCACTAATGGGGTAAGAATAATCTGGAAGGGGTGACTATATCGGCGATGTTCGTGCACCCATTTTTACGACTTGGGGAGGAGTTCTCACACCGTGATGACCACAACTTCTGATCGTCGTGATAGACTGACTCTGAGTTTCGACCCCACAAGTGATTCGCGTAATCGAGGGAAACGTTACTGTAAGAAAACCTTGAAAGCAGAGAGATCGACTATTGGAATCGCAATTTTGGAGTGAGAAACAGAGGATTTTTGACTCAAAAACAAGATCTTATTGCCTAAGGCCATGAGGGGCGACGGGCGCCTCCTAGCACCGATTTCGAATTGAGGTCTTATAAGCAATTTCGATAATCGAGCAGAAAGTTACTCGTTTGACTGAAGGAGTATCGTATTCGATCGCATCGGGAGCCTTCGACCATGCTCCCGAAGTTGAACTTTGAATCCGACCTAGTGCTGAATGGGTCAAAGTCCCTATTCTGGATGGAGGCCTCACGACGATGTTTATGCACCCATTTTTACGACCTGGGGAGGAGTTCTCGCGCCGAGATGACCACAACTTCCGATCGTCATGATAGGCCACCTCTGAGTTTCGGCCCCATAAATGATTCGCGTAATCATTTTTCCAGAAAACCTTGGAAACAGGGAGATCGGTGGCTGGAATCGCAATTTTTGAGTGGGAAATGAAAGATTTTTGACTCGAAAATGTCGTCTTATTGCCAACAGAAATAAGCAACGATGAGCGCCTCTGAGTGCCGATTTTGAGCTGTGGTCTTATAAGCGATTCTGATAACCAAGCTGAAAGTTATGCTCGTTTGACTGAAGGGGTGTAGTATTCGATCACATCAGGGGCATGCGAACACGCTCCAAGGGATGAATTTGGGCGCCAGAGCGAAAATCTCTGAATCTGACCTAGTGTTGACTGGGTCGAAGGGATGATTCTAGATGGGGGCCTCACGAACGGTTCCGATCGCCGGGCGAAGAAATATACATGTCTTACCGAAGGTGTGCGATAATCGATGTACTAGTACACACATCCCGCGGTGGAATTTCAGCCTTAGAATGGAATTTCACGAGACCAGCCCCTTGTTGACCGTAGTGTCGATTCCGAATTGTGGTCACATAAGTGATTCTGATACCGAGGCAGAAAGTTATGCCTAGTTCTTTCACAAAAGAGGTGAGAATAATCAAGAAGGGGTGACTATATCGGCGATGTTCGTGCACCCATATTTAAGACCTGGGAAGGAGTTTTCACATCGAGATCACCACAACTTCTGATCGTCGTGATAGGCTAACTTTGAGTTTCGCCTCACAAGTGATTCGCATAATCAAGGGAAACGTTACTGCCAGAAAACCTTGGAAACGAGGAGATTCGCGATTGAAATCGCAATTTTGGAGGGGAAAATGAAGAATTTTCCACTCGGAAAAGACGTCTTATCGTCAAAGGCAATAAGGGGAGACGAGCACCTCTGAGTGCCGATTCCGAATTTGGCTCTTATAAACGATTATGATAATTGAGTGGAAAGTTATGCCTGTTTGACCGAAGGGGTGTCGTATTTGATCACATCGGGAGCCTGTGACCACGCTTCAGGAGCTGAATTTGGGTGCCAGAGCGAAAATCTCCAATCCAACCTAGTGTCGACAGAGTGGAAATGCTGATTCTGGATGGGGGCCTCGCGGGCGGTTCCGATGGTCGGTCGAAGAAATATCTGCATCTTACCAAAGTGGTGCAATAATCGGTGTACTAGTACACACGTTCGTGGAGAAATTTCCGCCTCAGAACGGAACTCCACAAGACCAGCCCCTTGTCGACCGTCTCGGAGTGTCGATTCTGAATTGTAGTCACATAAGCGATATCGATACCCGGGCAGAAAGTTATGCCCAGTTTTTTCACTGATGGGGTGAGAATAATCTGGAAGGGGTGACTATATCGGCGATGTTCGTGCACCCATTTTTACGACTTGTGGATAAGCTCTCGCGTCGAGATGACCACAAACTTTGATCGTCGTGATAGGCCGACTTTGAGTTTTGGTCCCAAAAATGATTCGCATAATCGAGGGAAATGTTACTATCAGAAAATCTTGAAAACCGGGAGATCGGTTGCTCGAATTTCTATTTTGTAGTGGGAAATGTAAAATTTTCAACTCGAAAAAGACGTCTTATCCCCGAAGGCAATAAGGGGCAACGAGCACCTCTAAGCGTCGATTCCGAATTGGGGTCTTTTAAGCAATTCCGATAACCGAACGGAAAGTTATGCCCGTTTGACCGAAGGGATGAAGTATTCGATCGCATCGGGAGCTTGCGACCTTGCTCCCAGAGCTTAATTTGGGCACCATAGCGAAAATCTCTGAATCTGACCTAGTGCTAACCGGGTCGAGTGTCAATTCCAGATGGGGGCCTCGCAGGCAGTTCTGATCGCCGGGCGAAGAAATACCCACATCTTACCGAAGGGGTGCAATAATCGGTGTACTAGTACACACGTTCCACGATGGAATTTTCGCATCGAAATGGAATTTCGCAAGAACAACCCGTTGTCGACCTTCTCAGAGTGTCGATTCCGAATTGTGGTGACATAAGTGATTCTGATACTCGGATGGAAAGTTATGCCTAGTTCTTTCACTGATGGGGTGAGAATAATCTAGAAGGGGTGAAAATATCGGCGATGTTCGTACACCCATATTTACGACCTGGGGAGGAGTTCTCTCGCCGAGATGAACACAACTTTTGATCGTCGTGATAGGCCGACTCTGAGCTTCGGCCCCACAAGTGATTCGCGTATTCGAAGGAAATGTTACTGCTAGAAAACTTTGGAAACGAGGAGATCGGTGGTTGGAATCACAATTTTGGAGTGGGAAAAGAAGGATTTTCGACTCGTAAATGATGTCTTATCGCTAAAGTAAATCTAGAAGGGGATACGAGTGCCTCTGAGCACCAATTCCGAATTAGGGTCTTATAAGCGATTCCGATAACCGAGCAGAAAGTTATGCCCGTTTGACCGAAGGGGTGTCATATTCGATAGCCTTGGCAGCCTGCGACCACACTCTGAGAGCTGAATTTTTGTGCCGGAGTGGAAATCTCCGAATCTGACCTAGTGTCGACCAAGTCGAAGTGTCGATTCCAGATGGGGGCCTCACGGACAGTTCCGATCACTGGGCAAAGAAATATCCACCTCTTACCGAAGGGGTGCGGTAATATGTGTACTACTGCATATGTTCTGCGGTGAAATTTTTGCCTCAGAACGAATTCCATGATACCAACCCCTTGTCGACCGTCTCAAAGTGCCGATTCCGAATTGTGGTCACATAAGCGATTCTGATACATGGGCAGAAATTTATGCCCAGTTCTTTCACTGACAAGGTGTGAATAATACGGAAAGGGTGACTATATTGACGATGTTTATGCAACCATATTTACGACATAGGTAGGAGTTCTTGCGCCAAGATGACCACAACCTCCGATTGTCGTGATAGACCGACTCTGATTTTTGGCCTCACAAATGATTCACGTAATCGAGGAAAACGTTACTGTCAGAAAACCTTAGAAACACGGAGATCAGCAGTTGGAATCGCAATTTTGGAATGGGAAATGAAGAATTTTTGGTTCAAAAATGATGTCTTATCCTAAGGCAGTAAGAGGCGACGAGAACCTTTGAGCACTGATTCCGGATTTGGGTCTTTTGAGCGATTCCGATAACCGAACAGAAAATTATGCTCGTTTGACCGACGTGGTGTCGTATTCTATCACATCAGGAGCCTACAACCACACTCTCGGAGCTTAATTTGGGCGCCATAGTGGAAATTTACGAATCCACCTAGTGCCAACCGGGTCGAAGTGCCGATTCCGGATGGGGGCCTCGCGGGCGGTTTTGATCATCGAACGAAGAAATATCCACGTCTTACAGAATGGGTGCAATAATTGGTGTACTAGTACACACGTTCCGTGGTGGAATTTCCGCCTCGAAAGAGAATTCTGCGAGACCAACCCCTAGTCGACCGTCTCAGAGTGTCGATTCTGAATTGTGGTCACATAAGCGAGTCCGATACCCGAGTAAAAGTTATGCCTAGTTCTTTCACTGACGGGGTGAGAATAATCCAGAAGGGTTGACTATATCGACGATGTTTGTGCACCCATATTTACAACCTGGGGCGAAGTTCTCACACTGAGATGACAACAACTTCCGATCGTCGTAATAGTCCGACTCTGAGTTTCGGACCCATAAGTGATTCGCGTAATCGAGGGAAACGTTACTACAAAAAATCTTGGAAACAGGGAGATCGGCGGCTGGAATCACAATTTTAGAGTCGGAAATAAAGGATTTTCGACTCAGAAAAGATGTCTTATCGTTGAAGGCAATAAGGTACGAAGCGCGCCTCTGAGCGCCGATTCCAAATTGGGGTTTTATAAGCGATTTTGATAACCGAGCAAAAAGTTGTGCCCGTTTAACCGAAGGGTGTGTCGTATTCGATCGCATCGGGAGCCTGCAACCATGCTCCCGGAGCTGAATTTTGGCGCTGGAGCGGAAATCATCGAATCCGACCTACTTCCCACCGGGTCAAAGTGCCGATTCTAGATGGGGGTCTCGGGGGCAGTTCCGATCTCCGGAGAAGAATATATGTGTCTTACCGAAGGGGTCCGATAATCGGTGTTTTAGTACACACGTTCCGCAGTGAAATTTTAGTCTCAGAATGGAATTCTGCGAGACCAGCCCCTTGTCGAATCTCTCAGAGTGCCGATTTCGAATTGTGGTCACATAACAATTTCGATACCCAGACGGAAAGTTATGCCCAGTTCTTGATCTGACGGGGTGAGAATAATCGGGAAGGGGTGTCTATATCGGTGATGTTGTGCACCCAAATTTACAACCCGGGGAGGAGTTCTCGCACGGAGATGACCACAACTTCTGATCGTCGTGATAGGCCAACTCTGAGTTTCGGCCCAACAAGTGATTCGCGTAATCGAGAGAAACGTTACTGCCAGAAAACCTTGGAAATGGGGAGATCGGTGGATGGAATTGCAATTTTAGAGTGGGAAATGAAGGATTTTCAACTCAGAAAAAATCTCTTATCACCCAAGGCAATAAGAGGTGACGAGCGCCTCTGAGCGCCGATTCCGAATTGGGGTCTTATAAGCGATTCCGATAACCGAGCGGAAAGTTATGTCCGTTTGACCGAAGGGGTGTCGTATTCGATCGCATCGGGAGCCTGCGACCACGCTCCCGGAGCTGAATTTTGGCGCCATAGAGGAAATCTCTAAATCTGACCTAGTGCTGACCGGTCGAAATGTTGATTCCAGATGGGGGCCTCACGGGCGGATTCGATCACCGGCGATGAAATATTCATGTCTTACAGATAGGGTGCGATAATCGGTGTACTAGTACACATGTTCCGCAATGAATTTCTGCCTAGGAATAGAATTTCGTAAACCAGTCACTTGTCGACCTTCTTGGAGTGCCGATTCCGAATTGTGGTCACATAAGCGATTCTGATACCCAGGCGGAATGTTATGCCCAATTCTTTCACTGACGAGGTGTGAATAATCTGGAAGGGTGACCATATCGGCGATGTTTATGCACCCATATTTATGACTTGGGGAGGAATTCTCACGGCAAGATGACCACAACTTTCGATCGTCGTGGTAGGCCAACTCTGAGTTTCAGCCCCACAAGTGATTTGCGTAATCGAGGGAAACATTACTGCCAGAAAACCTTGGAAATACGGAGATCAGCGACTAGAATCGCAATTTTGGAGTGGGAAACAAAAGATTTTCAACTCGGAAATGACGTCCTATCGTTGGAGGCAATAACGAGCGACAAGCACCTCTAATCATCGATTTCGAATTGGGGTCTTATAAACGATCCCGATAACCGAACGGAAAGTTATGCTCGTTTGACCGAAGTTGTGTCGTATTCGATCGGATCGAGAGCCTGTGACCATGCTCTCAAAGCTGAATTTAGGCGTCGGAGCGGAAATCTCTGAATCTGACCAAGTGCCGACCGAGTCAAAGTGTCGATTCTGGATGGGGGCCTCGCAGGCTGTTCTGATTGCCAAGCGAAAAAATATCTGTGTCTTATCGAAAGGGTGCGATAATCAATGTACAAGTACACACGTTCCGTGGTGGAATTTTTGTCTCGGAATGGAGTTCCACGAGACTAGCCCCTTGTCGACCGTCTCGAAGTGACGATTCCGAATTGTGGTTACATAAGCAAATATGATACCCTGGCGGAAAGTTATGCCCAGTTCTTTCACTGATGGGGTGAGAATAATCTGGAAGGGGTGACTATATCGGCGATGTTCGTGCACCCATATTTACAACCTGGGAGGAGTTCTCACACCGAGATGACCACAACTTCCGATCGTCATGATATGTTGACTTTTAGTTTTGGCCCCACAATTGATTCGTGTAATCGAGGGAAAGCTGTTGCCCAAAAACCTTGGAAACGAAGAGATCGACAGTTGGAATCGTAATTTTGGAGTGGGAAACAAAGGATTTTCCACTCAAAAATGATATCTTATCGCCGAAGGCAATAAGGGGTGACGAGCGCCAGAGCGCCGATTATGAATTGGAGTCTTACAAGCGATTCTGATAATCGAGCGGAAAGTAATTCCCGTTTGACCGAAGGGTGTCATATTGGACCGAATCGGGAGCCTACGACACGCTCTCGAAGCTTAATTTGGGCGTCGTAGTAGAAATATCTAAATCCAACCTAGATCTGACCAGGTTGAAGTGTTGATTCAAGATGGGGGCCTCGCGGGCGGTTTTGATCGCCAAGCGAAGAAATATCTGTGTCTCACCGAAGGTGTGCGATATTAAATGTACTAGTACACACATTCCACGGTGGAATTTCCACCTCGGTACGAAATTCCACGAGACCAGCCCCTTGTCGACTTTCTCAGAGTGTCGATTTCAAATTGTGGTCACAAAAGCGAATCTTATACCCAGGCGGAAAGTTATACCAGTTTTTTCACTAACGGGGTGAGAATAATCCGGAAGGGGTGACTACATCGGCGATCTTCGTGCACCCATATTTACGACCTGGAGATGAGTTCTCGCACCGAGATGACCACAACTTCCGATCGTTGTGATAGGTCGATTCTGAGTTTCGGCCCTACAAGTGATTCGCGTAATCAAGGGAACATTACTGCCAAAAAACCTTTAAAATGGGGAGATCGGCGGCTGGAATCTCATTTTGGAGTGTGAAATGAAGAAGTTTCGACTCAAAAATGCGTCTTATCGCCGAAGGCAATAAGGAGAGACGGGCACCTATGAGCGTCGATTCCGAATTGGGGACTTATAAGCGATTCTGATAATCGAGTGAAAAGTTATTCCTATTGGACCGAAGGGGTGTCGTATTCGATCGCATCGGGAGCCTGCGACCACACTCCCGGAGCTTAATTTGGGCTCCATAGCAGAAATCTCCGAATTCGACCTAGTGCCGACCGAGTCGAAGTGTCGATTCCCGATGGGGGCCTTGCGGGCAGTTCCAATCACCAGGTGAAGAAATATCTGCGTCTTACCGAAGGGGTGAGATAATCGATGTACTAGTACACACATTCCGCGGTGGAATTTCTACCTCGTAACAATATTTCATGAGACTAGCCCCTTGTGGACCGTCTCAGAGTGCCGCTTCCGAATTGTGGTCACATAAGCACTTCCGATACCCAAGAGGAAAGTTATGCTCAGTTCTTTCACCGAAGGCAATAGGGGGCGACAAGCGCCTCTGAGCACCGATTCCGAATTTGGGTCTGATAAGCGATTCCGATAACCAAGTGGAAAGTTATGCTCGTTTGACCGAAGGGGTGTCGTATTCGATCGCATCGGGAGCCTGCAACCACGCTCTCGGAGCTGAATTTGGGCGCCGAAGCGGAAATCTCTGAATCCGACCTAGTGCCGACCGAGTGGAAGTGTCGATTCTGGATGGGGTCCTTGCGGGTGGTTCCGATCACCGGGCGAAAAAATATCCATGTCTTATCGAAGGGGTGCGATAATCGGTGTATTAGTACACACATTCTGCAATACAATTTCCGCCTCAATATAGAATTCTGCAAGACCAGCCCCTTGTCGACTGTCTCGGATTGCTGATTCCGAATTGTGGTCGCATAAGCGATTTCGATACCCGGGCGGAAAGTTATGTCCAGTTATTTCACTAATGGGGTGAGAATAATCTGGAAGGGGTGACTACATCGGCAATGTTCATACACCCATTTTTATGACGTGGGGAGGAGTTCTCGTGCCGAGATGACCACAACGATCATCGTGATAGGCTGACTCTGAGTTTCGGACCTACAAATGATTCGCGTAATCGAGGGAACCGTTACTGCCATAAAACCTTGGAAATGGGGAGATCGGCGGCTAGAATCGCAATTTTGGAATGGGAAATGAAGCATTTTCGACTCGAAAATGATGTCTTATCGCCAAAGGCAATAGGGGGCGACGAGCACCTCTGAGTGTCGATTCTGGATTTGGCTCTTATAAGTAATTCTGATAACCAAGCGGAATGTTATGCTCGTTTGACCGAAGGGGTGTCGTATTCGATCACATTGGGAGTCTGCGACCACGCTCCAGGAGCTGAATTTGGGTGCCGGAGAGAAAATCTCTTAATCCGACCTAGTGTTGTGGTGGAAGTGCCGATTCTGGATGGGGGCCTCGCAGGTGGTTCTGATGGCCGATCGAAGAATAAAATCTGCATCTTACCGAAGTGGTGCCATAATTGGTGTACTAGTACACACGTTCCGTGGAGGATTTCCACCTGAGAATGGAACTCCATGAGACCAGCCCCTTGTTGACAGTCTCGGAGTGTCGATTCTGAATTCTAGTCACATAAGCGATTCTGATACTCGGGCGGAAAGTTATGCCCAGTTATTTCACTGATGTGGTGAGAATAATCCGGAAGGGGTGACTATATCGGCGATGTTCGTGTACCCATTTTTACGACCCGGGAGGAGTTCTCACGTCGAGATGACCACAAATTTCAATCCGTCGTGATAGGTTGACTTTGAGTTTCGGCCCCACTTCGGCCCCACAAGTGTTCCGCGTAATCGAGGGAAACGTTATTGTCAGAAAACCTTGAAAACCGGGAGATCGGGGGGTCGAATTACTATTTTGGAGTGGGAAATTGTAACGACCCGAGAACCCGACCCTCGGCCTACGCCGAGGACCCGATTTTCCGCGGTCGCCGCCCCCGGACCAGGGGGACCCAGAAGGGCTATAACACGCGTCTGATAGGATATGTAACAGAGGTAAACGTCAACTGCTAAGCTAGAAGCGTACAAGCGGAAACAGGAAAGTAAAGCGAGACCGCTGCGTACCGCTCTAAGTACAGTCCCAACGCACGCACACTAGTACAAGTAAGGTAAGGGGAGACAAGTCCCTTAGGGGCATACCCCGAGGGTGACGTACACTGAGAGGGGACCCTGCTAGCTACGGGGACCAAGACTACCGCCCCGTCTCCTCCGCCCGACGCGCGCCCTGCCGCTGCTGGGAAGACTCACCTGGAAAACAGAGGGATGAGCTTCACAATAGAAGCTCAGTAGGGACTACCAATCTCCTACTGGCTCTAAACAGGCGGAGGAACATATACAACTATTAATAAAGGAAAGACGACAGTTTATATCTTTCTACCTACAAAGGAAGTGCGGAAGCAAAGCTAAAGCTAACACGGTACGGAAAGTACTCTAGGTCGGACACTCCGTACGACTGCCCGTCGTGACCACCACACGGCTAGTAAAACACAGACGGAGGGAACTCCGCCTGGACAAGGAACACTAGCTACGGGAACAACACACCACTAGTCAGACGGTCAGGTGCGTCCACAGACGTCTTATCCTCGACCTAGGTCCTGACCCTCACGTCTCGTCAGAGCGAGGTAGGACACAAGTACAACAACAGTAACCGCCGTAGTCTGACCGGACTATGGTCCCACGCCTAACCTCCCCAAGCGGTTCCGGGGCCGCAAGGAGTGAGGCAGTGAGAAACAGGACTAGCTGGCCTGCGCCGGGTAGAACTCCAAACTGTCCTCGGCGTCCCAGACCAACCACGAGAGCTCTGCAACCGAATCACACGCCACTGTCCTAACCACCGTTTTTCCCTCAACTCCAGAGTCCGCCTAGGCGGCTGCCAACTCGAGCACACTCGTAGCCCGGAGTACTCCCTCAACAGGCTCCCGAGGACGGGGGTCCCAGGTAACGGTAACAACCTCTCGCACGGGACAAGCCCTCAAGTGCCGCGTACCGGCGAACGACTAGTGTGAGACCGTACTAGGGAACTAGCACAGGTGCCACGGTACAGTAAAGCGAAAACGGAAGCGGCGAAGCACAACCTGCCTCTGGACTGAGAAGGCGACATAGGCCCTGTCGCCTTCAGAGAAGGCCATAGGGGGTGTCGCCTTACCAGTCAGGTGGCGACACAGGGTACGTCGCCTTCAGCCAGTCGGGGGTTCTGAAGACTCTTCTTCCGGGAACCTCCCCGAAACGGGAGAAACACTACACACAGGGGAGGGGAGCATGCTTATCATGCTAGAAAACCATTAAACACACAAACCACCCTCGAACACCCAGAACATGGATTCTACGCTCGGAGAAAACCTCACTCACACGAGCATGGAGTTCTCACACTCCCCAAACCCCAATCACACGAGAACCACGGTCTAGACGGGGAGGGGATCATGCTTAGGGCGAAGGAGTCGGATGTCCCTACCTCCACGCGAAGAACGCACCCGTTGGGGCCTTCTCGTAGGTTTGGCCGTCTCCTCCTCGCACCGCACGGCACGAACACAACCCCTGCACGAACGGAGCGTCACCCTCCTCAGCACGGCCGCCTCAACACGGGGGAGGCACCCCAAAACCGTCGGAAGCTCCGAGAGGGCGAGAGAAAGAGGGGGAAGGAGAGGCGCGAGAGAGGGGGAAGGGGCTCGGGCGCCCGGGCTTTAAGCCCGCGGTGCTGAGAAGGCGACATACCCCATGTCGCCACGGAACCAGAAGGCGACACACCCCTGTCGCACCCACTGACAACGGTCAAATCTCGGAATTCGAAAAAGTGAAGGCGACAGCCATCTTGTCGCGTTCACCCGACACCGCCAGAGCCGTATTGACACAAAGGACGCCCGTCATGTCTGTCAGACGGCATCTGGGGCGACGCGATGGGAAGGCGACATAGGCCATGTCACCTTCAAGAAGGCGACATACCCCATGTCGCCATCCATCAAACCAGAAGGCGACAGTGGGTATGTCGCCTTCAAGAAGGCGACATACCCCCTGTGTTGCAATCCCAAGCAGAACCAGACATCGACGCGATCGGAACCACGTCGCGACAGTTGCCCTACCGCGACCCAGAGACGGGGCCAAGGGCCCAAGGGGGCCGGGGTGTTACAACCTCTCTCCTTAAGACATTTCGTCCTCGAAATGAAAACAACTCGGTCTCAACCCGGAAGAGACGAAAAAGGGGAGATCACCACATACCGATCAATCAACAAGTAAGGAAATTGCTCTGCTCTCATCCTCCTCGCGCTCCCAGGTGGCCTCGCCACTGACGCGGTTCTGCCAAACGACCTTAACCAGCGGAATCTGCTTCCTGCGCAACTGCTGAACTCTGCAGTCGCAACACTAATTGGGTACTCTGGCACTGACAAATCTGGCGCTACCTCTAGCTGCGAGTAGTCCAACACGTGCGAAGAGTCTGCAACGTACCTCCTGAGCTGCGAAATGTGGAAAACGTTGTGCACACCTGCTAGCTCTGCCAGAAGACTCAGCCTGTACGCCACCTCGCCGACCCTCTCAGAAATGGGGAAGGGCCCAATATATCTGGGACTAAGCTTTCCCCTCTTACCAAACCTCATGACCCCTTTGGTCGGCGAGACCCACAGGAAGACCAGGTCACCGACTCTGAACTCTAGCGGTCTCCTGCGGACATCCGCATAACTCTTCTGCCTGCTCTGTGCTGCCCGAAGCCTCTGCCTGACCAAACTGATTGTCTCTGCACACTGCTGCACTAACTCTGGCCCCAAAAGCTGCCTCTCACCAACTTCGAACCAGTGAAGCGGAGTCTTGCACGGGCGACCGTACAAGGCCTCGTATGGCGCCATCCGATGCTTGAGTGATAACTGTTGTTATACGCGAACTCTACCATCGGAAGGTGAGACTCCCAAGTGCCGCTCCAGTCTAAACAACACGCTCTCAGCATATCCTCCAGTGTCCGTATGGTCCGCTCTGACTGACTGTCTGTCTGCGGGTGGTATGCTGTGCTGAACTTCAACTCTGTACCCAGTGCTCTCTGAAGACTGTGCCAAAACCCTGACGTGAACTCGGATCTCTGTCTGAAACGACTAAAACTGGGATCCCGTGCAACGAAACAACTCTGTCCACGTACATCGGCCACCTGTCCACTGACCATGACATCTGATCGGAAGGAAGTGCGCTGCTTGGTCAAACGGTCCACGATCACCCTATACTGTCATGCCTCTGCGGGGTGTGGGGTAAGCCAACCACAAGTCCATGGTGATGTCGTCCCACTTCCACTCAGGAGGGCAACAGCTGCAGCTCACCACCAGGATGTTGGTGCTCAGCCTTCACCTGCTGACAGGTAAGGCACCGAGCAACGAACTACGCCACGCCCCTCTTCATCCCCGGCCACCAGAAGAACCTCCTCAAACAATGGTACATCTTGGTGGAGCCGAGATGAACGACATACCTCGATATGCGAGCCTCTGACAACACTGCCTAACGTACCTCCTCTGGAACGTACAGACGACCTCTAAACCTGACCTCACTGTCCTCGCTGAGCTCAACGTCGGCATCCGCAAAATGTCTGCTAACTCTGCATCTGCTCGCTGCGCCTGCAACACCTGCCTGAACAGTGATGACCGAACTGAAAAACTAGAAGCCACAGCACGATCTTTGGTCCTCGACGGAACAAACAACCCCTGAGACAGCTCCTCAACAGTCTCCACTCTCTGACCATCAGCGAACTCAAGCGCACGCGCCTACTCAACGCATCGGCTACAACGTTAGCCCTTTCTGGATGATAGGAAAGGGTTAGGTCGTAGTCCTTCAAATACTCCATCCACCTGCGCTGCCTTGAGTTCAGATCCCTCTGGGTGAAGATGTACTGCAAACTCTGGTGATCTGTGAAGATTTGAAAAGCCTCTCCATACAGGTAGTGCCTCCACAACTTGAGAGCGTATACCACTACTGCTAGCTCCAAGTCGTGGGTGGGATAGTTCTCCTCATGCTTCTTGAGCTGTCGAGAAGCATAGGCAACGACCCCACCATGCTGCATCAGCACGGCACCCAAACCTGACCTCGACGCATCGGTGTAAACCACGAACCCACCGGTGCCCGACGGCAAGACCAACACTGGCGCCGAAGTCAACCTCGTCTTCAGCCAAGAAACTCTGCTCACAGTCCTCTGACCAAACAAACCTGGTGTCCTGCCTCGTCAACCGAGTCAACGGTGTTGCAATCTTGGCGAAATCCTGAATGAACCTCGGTAGTAACCTGCCAGACCCAGAAAACTGTGGACCTCTGCAACTGATGTGGGCTGCTCCCAAGACAACACTGCCTCAACCTGGCCGGATCCACCGCCACACAAGAACCCGATCACGTGCCCGAGGAAGTGCACCTCGCTCAGCCAAAATTCGCACTTGTCGAACTTGGCGTAAAGACGGTGACTCCGCAGGTCTCTAGCACGATCCTCAAGTGCTCCTCGTGCTCCTCTTCAGAAGCCGAGTAGACCAGAATATCATAAACAAACAACAACAAAGCGATCTAGGTACTCACTGAACACCCTATGCATCAGATCCATGAATGCTGCAGGTGCGTTCGTCAGCCCAAACGGCATCACGACGAACTCAAAGTGACCGTACCTGGAACGGAAAGCCGTCAAACCAACATCCGACTCTTTGATCCGCAGCTGGTAGTAGCCGGATCTCAAGTCGATCTTCGAGAAAACTCGGGCTGATTGCAACTGATCAAACAAATCATCAATTCTCGGCAACGGGTACCTGTTCTTCACAGTGACCTGGTTCAACTGCCGATAATCGATGCACAAATGAAGACTACCATCCTTCTTCCTCACAAACAAAACAGGTGCGCCCCACGGCGAACGGCTTGGACGAATGAAGCCCAACTCAAGCAACTCTTGCAGCTGGCGCTTCAACTCACGCAGCTCCGCCGGGGCCATCCGGTAGGGTTCCTTGGACAAAGGCATCGTACTAGGAAAAAGCTCGATGGAGAACTCTACCTCTCGCTCAGGCGGCAACCCAGGTAGATCCTCCGGAAACACGTTAGAAAACTCAGAAACAACTGACACATCAAAAACTGAAGACCCGCTAGGCTCCAAGGAACAAACCGAAGCAAGGTAAGCAACGCAGCCATCACGGATCAAACGACGAGCCTTACAGAAAGAAATGAACGGCCGACGGGTAGACTGGATACCTCGAAAGCAGAGAACAGGTGCTCCAGGTATCTCAAACCGAACGGTCTTCCTCTGGCAATCAACCACGGCTGAGTGAGCCTCCAACCAGTCCATGCCCAAGATGACGTCGAAGTTGCAAAGCTGCAGCGCGTACAACCTGGCCGGCAACTGGTGACCCTCAACCTCGACTGTCACACCCTCCAGGTAACCGAAGGAACGCATGTAGTCACCGGACGGGAGATCGACCAATACGTCACACTGCCTCTCGGGTGTGTGACAAGCAAGAGACTCGTAAAACTCCTCGGAAGCAAAACACAAGGAAGCACCGGATCAACCAAAACACGAGCAGCTCTGCCAAGGATAGGTAGAGTACCTATTACTAGGTTCGATGCCTCTGCCTGCTCCCGGGTGAGTACCATCACGCGACCACGACCACGTCCACGCTGCGGCGCCTGCTGGGGCTGCTGCTGCGGCGGCTGCTGGTGTTGAGGAAACTGCTGCTGCTGCTGCTGTACGACTGGTACTGCTGCGGCTGCGGGAATTGCTGGACCTGCTGCTGGTACTGCCCTCTCTGCTGCTGACCGCGGTGCCTGCTACTGGGGAGGGTGCTGGTACTGAGGTGGCTGCTGCACGTACTGCACTGGCGGCTGCTGCTCCGGAGCTTGCCCCATAGGGCAATCCCTCCTAAAGTGGCCTGGCAAGCCACAAGTGTAGCACACTGGCTCCTGACTTCCCTGCTCAGCACCCTGATGTACTGACTGCTCTGCAACCTGGACTGACGCCTCTGTTGACGGCTCCGTCCACCCCTGCGAGTAGACACTTTCTGAACTGCGAGCGAATTCCAGAGCTACCGGAACTGCCCAAGCCTGAGGAAGAGGAAGTCGCACTACCGCGCGCTGCTTGCTGGACGCTGGTACGGCGAGGACCTGGAAGAGGCTCCTCCCTGCTGCTGAGGCTGCCAAGCCTCCCTATCCAAGGCAGTGGCCTTCGCCACGGCCTCCTCCCAAGGTGGTACACATGTGTGCCGTCACACCCCACCTCAGGTCTGGTTCTCAGCCCTGCTATAAACCTCTCCGCACAAGCCTGGTCACTGCCTGCTACATGAGGCACATGCCTCAACAACCGGACAAACCTCTGGTGGTACTGAGAACTGTGAGGTCGCCCTGCACCAACTCGTGGAACTGGTCCCGTCTCTCACGTCGAGCGTAGTCGGGGAAGTACTCGCCGTGGAAGACCTCTGAAAACTGCTGCCAGGGATCTGGTCCAACCGCTGCCCCTGGAAGTGAGTCTGCCTCTAAACTCTCCACCACTCATGGCTGCTCCCTTGAGCTGGTATACTGCCAAACGAACCTGGTCCTCCTCAGCGCACTCCATAGTCTCGAAGATGCGCTCCAACTCATGGGTCCAGCTCTCTGCCTTATCTGGATCATACTCACCGTGGAACATCGGTGGCGAAGACGCAGGAACCTCTCAAGGAGAGCGGTCCTCGCCTCCGACAACCTGCCCTCCGCTGACCGGACCGGGTACTCACCCCAGTACCTGACCGCTGCTGGCGGACTGGCTGCTCCACCTCTGGCTCCACCTCCTGCTGCTCTGGTGGCTGGGGGAGGTACTGGACACCTGCTGCTGCCTGCCCGGCTGCCACGCTCCCTGGTACATAGCTCTGAAGAACTGCTCGGCCATGGGAAACCAGTCTGCATACTGCTGAGGCTGAGGGTGGTACTCCTGCTGCTGCTGCCCACCTGCTGCCGCTGCCTCTGCTGCTGCTGCCTGTGCACCCTGAGGCTGTGCCACTGACTCCTCCACGAACACCTCCTCCTGAACCTGCCCTGAGCGGGCATGTCGGACTCATCCTGCTGCTCAACCAGCTGCCTAGCCTGACTGCGCCTACGCGGAGCCATGACCTACACGGCAACACAACTACCAAAGGTTACAATACCTCTCGGGCGGCTAGCAGTGTACTTGTACTATTGTTGGGACTTACTGTTGCAGTTTAGATCCACTACAAGTCCTGTCAGACCAAGCTCTGATACCAATTGTAACGACCCGAGAACCCGACCCTCGGCCCACACCGAGGACCCGATTTTCGCGGTCGCCGCCCACGGACCAGGGGACCCGGAAGGGCTATAACACGCGTCTGACAGGATATCTAACGAAGTAAACGTCAACTGCTAAGCTAGAAGCGTACAAGCAGAAACAGGAAAGTAAAGCGAGACCGCTGCGTACCGCTCTAAGTACAGTCCCAACGCACGCACACTAGTACAAGTAAGGAAGGGGAGAGACAAGTCCCTTAGGGGCATACCCCGAGGGTGACGTACACTGAGAGGGGGAACCACTGCTAGCTACGGGGACCAAGACTACCGCCCCGTCTCCTCCGCCCGACGCGCGCCCTGCCGCTGCTGGGAAGACTCACCTGGAAAACAGAGGGATGAGCTTCACAACAGAAGCTCAGTAGGGACTACCAATCTCCTACTGGCTCTAAACAGGCAGAGGAACATATACAACTATTAATAAAGGAAGACACAGTTTATATCTTTCTACCTACAAAAGGAAGTGCGGAAGCGAAGCTAAAGCTAACACGGTACGGAAAGTACTCTCGTCGGAAACTCCGTACGACTGCCTGTCGTGACCACCACACGGCTAGTAAAACACAGACGGAGGGAACTCCGCCTGGACAAGGAACACTAGCTACGGGAACAACACCACTAGTCAGACGGTCAGGTGCGTCCACAGACGTCTTATCCTCGACCTAGGTCCTGACCCTCGCGTCTCTTCAGAGCGAGGTAGGACACAAGTACAACAACAGTAACCGCCGTAGTCTGGCCGGACTACGGTCCCACGCCTAACCTCCCCAAGCGGTTCCGGCGCCGCAAGGAGCGAGGCAGTGAGAAAAGGACTAGCTGGCCTGCGCCGGTAGAACTCCAAACTGTCCTCGGCGTCCCAGACCAACCACGAGAGCTCTGCAAGCGACTCACACGCCACTGTCCTAACCACCATTTTCCTCTCAGCTCCAGAGTCCGCCTAGGCGGCTGCCAACTCGAGCACACTCGTAGCCCGGAGTACTCCCTCAACAGGCTCCCGAGGACGGGGGTCCCAGGTAAGGTAACAACCTCTCGCACGGGACAAGCCCTCAAGTGCCGCGCACCGTGCGAACGACTAGTGTGAGACCGTACTAGGGAACTAGCACAGGTGCCACGGTACAGTAAAGCGAAAACGGAAGCGGCGGAAGCACAACCTGCCTCTGGACTGAGAAGGCGACATAGGCCCTGTCGCCTTCAAGAAGGCGACATAGGGGTGTCGCCTTACCAGTCAGGTGGCGACACAGGGTACGTCGCCTTCAGTCCAGTCGGGGGTTCCGGAGACTCTTCTTCCGGAACCTCCCCGAAACGGGAGAAACACTACACACGGGGGAGGGGAGCATGCTTATCATGCTAGAAAACCATTAAACACACAAACCACCCTCGAACACCCCAAGAACATGGATTCTACGCTCGGAGGAAAACCTCACTCACACGAGCATGGAGTTCTCACACTCCCCAAACCCCCACACCAGAGACCATGGTCTAGACGGGGAGGGGATCATGCTTAGGGCGAAGGAGTCGGATGTCCCTACCTCCACGCGAAGAACGCACCCGTTGGGGCCTTCTCGTAGGTTTGGCCGTCTCCTCCTCGCACCGCACGGCACGAACACACCCCTGCACGAACGAGCGTCACCCTCCTCAGCACGGCCGCCTCAACACGGGGGAGGCACCCCAAAACCGTCGGAAGCTCTGAGAGGGCGAGAGAAAGAGGGGGAAGGAGAGGCGCGAGAGAGGGGGAAGGGGCTCGGGCGCCCGGGCTTTAAGCCCCGTCCTGAGAAGGCGACATACCCCATGTCGCCACGGAACCAGAAGGCGACACACCCCCCGTCGCAACCCACTGACAACGGTCAAATCTCAGAATTCGAAAAAGTGAAGGCGACAGCCATCTTGTCGCGTTCACCCGACACCGCCAGAGCCGTACTGACACAAAGGACGCCCGTCACGTCTGTCAGACGCCATCTGGGGTGACGCGATGGGAAGGCGACATAGGCCATGTCGCCTTCAAGAAGGCGACATACCCCATGTCGCCATCCATCAAACAGAAGGCGACAGTGGGTATGTCGCCTTCAAGAAGGCGAGATACCCCCTGTCGCAATCCAAGCAGAACCAGAAATCGACGCGATCGGAACCACGTCGCGACAGCCGCCCTGCCGCGACCCAGAGGACGGGCCCAAGGCCCAAGGGGCCGGGTGTTATAGAAACAAAGAATTTTCGAATCTAAAATGACGTCTTATCACTGAAGGCAATAAGAGGCGACGAGCACCTCGATAACTGAGAGGAAAGTTATGCATGTTTGACCGAAGGCCGAAGAGGTTCATATTCGATCGCATCGGGAGCCTGCGACCACACACCTAGAGCTTAATTTGGGCGCTGGAGTGGAAATCTTTGAATCTGACCTTGTGCTGATCAGGTCGAAGTGTCAATTCCATAGGGGGCCTCGAGGGCGGTTACTATCGCCGGGCAAAGAAATCCCACATCTTACCGAAGGTGGTAAATCGGTGTACTAGTACACACGTTTCGCAGTGGAATTTCTGCCTTGAAATGGAATTTCGCGAGAACAGCCCCTTGTCGACCCATTTTTACAACCTAGGGAGGAGTGCTCGTGCCGAGATGACCACAACTTCCGATCATCGTGACAGGCCGATTCTGAGTTTCGGCCCCACAAGTATTTGCGTAATCGATGGAAATGTTACTACTAGAAAACCTTAGAAACGGAGAGATCGACGATTGGAATCGCAATTTTGGAGTGGAAAATGAAGGATTTTCGACTCGGAAATGACGTCTTATCGCCAATGGCAATAAGGGGCAACGAGCGCCTCTGAGCGTTGATTCTGAATTTGGGTCCTATAAGCGATTTCGATAACCAAACGGAAAGTTATGCCCGTTTGACCGAAGGGGTGTCATCTTCAATCGGATCGGAAGCCTACGACAATGCTCCCATAGCTAAATTTGGGCGCCAGAGCGGAAATCTCTGAATCTGACCTAGTGCCGACCGGGTCGAAGTGTCGATTGCAGATATGGGGGCCTTGCGGGCGATTTTGATCGTCGGGTGAAGAAATATCCGCGTCTTACCGAAGGGGTGAGATAATCAGTGTACTAGTACACACGTTCCTATGTGGAAATTTCACCTCGGAACGGAATTCTGTGAGACTACCCATTATTGACCATCTCAGAGTGCCGATTCAGAATTGTGGCCACATAAGTGAATCCGATACTCGGGCAAAAAGTACTTATGCCCAGTTCTTTCACTGACGGGTTGAGAATAATCCGGAAGGGGTGACTATATCGGTGTTGCTCGTACACCAAAATTTACAACTTGGGGAGGTGTTCTCATGCCGAGATGACCACAACTTTTGATCGTCGTGATAGGCTGACTCTGAGTTTCAGACCCACAAGTGATTCGCATAATCGAGGGAAACGTAACTGCCATAAAATCTTAGAAATTGGGAGATCGGTGGCTGGAATCACAATTTTGGAGTGGAAGACGAAAGATTTTCGACCCTTAAACGATGTCTTATTTCCAAAGGCAATAAGGTGCGACAAGCGTCTATGAGCACCGATTACGAATGTCTTATAAGCAATTTCGATAACCGAGCGGAAAGTTATACCCGCTTGACCTAAGGTATGTCATATTCGATTGCATCGGGAGCCCGCGACCACGCTCCCAGAGCTAAATTTTGGGGCCGGAGCGGAAATCTCTGAATCCGACCTAGTGTTGACCGTGTCGAAGTGTCGATGCAGATGGGAGCCTTGCGGGCGGTTCCGATCGTAGGGCGAAGAAATATCCACGTCTTACCGAAGGGGTGAGATAATCAGTGTACTAGTACACACGTTTCGCGGTGGAAATTCTACCTCGGAAAGGAATTTCGCGAGATCAACCCATTGTCGACCCTCCCGAAGTGCTGATTCCTAATTAAGGTCACATAAGTGAATCTGATACCTGGGTGGAAAGTTATCCCCGATACTTTCACTGACGGGGTGAGAATAATCTAGAAGATGTGACTATATCGGCGATGTTCCTGCACCCATTTTTACGACGTAGGAGGAGTGCTCGGGCCGAGATGACCACAACTTCCGATCTTCGTGATAGGCCGATTCTTAGTTTTGGCCCCACAAATGAGTAGGGCTGTTCAGAATTCGGTTCAAACCGAAAAACCGAACCGACCGTTCGGTTTTGGGATCCTACACAGTTCAGTTCGGTTTCACTTTCTGAAACCGAATAAATCGAATATATATTTTAAGTATAATATTTACTGGAATGATCCGTAGCCCGGTTGGCTAGCCCATGCACCAAGGCGCCTGCGCTGGTGCGGGTTCGAAACCCACCTTCCACCCACGCAATTTTTTTGCCAAAATCTGAGAATTTCTTAACAAAAGATGGTTGTGCGAGCTTCTGATATAAAAGATATTACACTTCAGTTTGACCTTGGGATTCAGTTCGGTTTGACAAAAAAAAGAGCCAACCCGAACCGAACCGGACCGTGTTCACCCCTACAAATGAGTCGCGTAATCGAGGAAAATGTTACTGCCAAAAAACCTTGAAAATGGGGAGATCGGCGGCTGGAATCACAATTTTGGAGTGGGAAACGAAGGATTTTTGACACGAAAATGACGTCTTATCGCAAAATGCAATAAGGGGCGACGAGCGTCTATGAGCGTCGATTTCGAATTTGGGTCTTATAAGCGATTCCAATAACAAAGCGGAAAGTTATGCCCGTTTGACTAAAGGGGTGTCGTATTCGATCGATTGGTAGCTTGCAACCACGCTCCCGTAGCTGAATTGGACATTGGAACAGAAATCTCCGAATTTGACCTAGTGCCGACCAGGTTGAAGTGTCGACTCCAGATGGGGGCCTCGCAAGCGGTTCCAATCACTGGGAGAAGAAATATCTGCGTCTAACCGAATGGTGCGATAATCGGTGTACTAGTACACACATTCCGCGGTGGAATTTTTGCCTAAGAATGGAATTTCTCGTGATCAGTCCATTGTCAAATGTCTCGGAGTGTCGATTCCAAAATGTGGTCACAAAAGCGATTCCAATACTTGGGCGAAATGTTATGCCCAGTTCTTTCACTTACGGGGTGAGAATAATCTGGAAGAGGTGACTATATCGACGATGTTCGTGCACCCATATTTAGGACCTGGGGAGAGTTCTCACGCCGAGATGACCACAACTTTCGATCGTCATGATAGGTCGACACTGAGTTTTGGCCCCACAAATGATTCGGGTAATCGAGGGAAACGTTACTGCTAGAAAATCTTGAAAATAGAGAGATCGACGGCTGGAATCGCAATTTGGAGTGGGAAACGAAGGATTTTTGACACGAAAATGACGTCTTATCGCAAAATGCAATAAGGGGCGACGAGCGTCTATGAGCGTCGATTTCGAATTTGGGTCTTATAAGCGATTCCAATAACAAAGCGAAAGTTATGCCCGTTTGACTAAAGGGTGTCGTATTCGATCGGATTGGTAGCTTGCAACCACGCTCCCGTAGCTGAATTTGGACATTGGAACAGAAATCTCCGAATTTGACCTAGTGCCGACCAGGTTGAAGTGTCGACTCCAGATGGGGGCCTCGCAAGCGGTTCCAATCACTGGGAGAAGAAATATCTGCGTCTAACCGAATGGGTGCGATAATCGGTGTACTAGTACACACATTCCGCGGTGGAATTTTTGCCTAAGAATGGAATTTCTCGTGATCAGTCCATTGTCAAATGTCTCGGAGTGTCGATTCCCAAATGTGGTCACAAAAGCGATTCCAATACTTGGGCGAAATGTTATGCCAGTTCTTTCACTTACGGGGTGAGAATAATCTGGAAGAGGTGACTATATCGACGATGTTCGTGCACCCATATTTAGGACCTGGGGAGGAGTTCTCACGCCGAGATGACCACAACTTTCGATCGTCATGATAGGTCGACACTGAGTTTTGGCCCCACAATGATTCGGGTAATCGAGGGAAACGTTACTGCTAGAAAATCTTGAAAATAGAGAGATCGACGGCTGGAATCGCATTTTGGAGTGGGAAACGAAATATTTTTGACTCGAAAACGACAACTTATCGCCGAAGACAATAAGGGGCGACAAGTGCCTATGTGTGCCTCTGAGCGCCGATTCCGACTTAGGGACTTATAAGCGATTTTAATAACCGACTGGAAAGTTATGTCCATTTGACCGAAGGGGTGTCGTATTGAATTGGATCGAGACCTTGCGACCACACTCCTAGAGCTGAATTTTGGCGCTAGAGAGGAAATATCTGAATCCAACCTACTGCCGACCGGGTCGAAGTGTCGATTCCAGATGGGGGCCTCGCGAGCGATTCCGATCGCGGGGCGAAGAAATATTTACTTCTACCGAAGGGGTACGATAATCGGTGTACTAGTATGTTACCCAGCTAGCAAGCCCAGAGGGGGGTGAATGAGATTCTTTAAAATTTGATTATCTAAAACCTATCCACAAAAATGTTCACACACCAAGTACTTCGATGATTGTTGTGTTAGCGAGAAGAAAACAATAAACACAAAGCAAACAGACACACTACACAAGATTTTATCCTGGTTCGGACTTCCTTTCCACAGGAGTCTTACGTCCAGTCCCTAAGTAACAACTCAGGATCCCACTACCCAAGGGTACAGTCCCCCTCAAGGACACTTACACACCCAGCCGCAGCTAATCTTCTCTTCACAACCAGAAGAGGAAGACAACGCCCTAGATCCCACCAGGTCTTCCTTCAACACGAAGGGAAAAGAACACCCTGGAACCCCCAGGTCTTCCTTCACACGAAGGGAATCAACACACAAAAGTGTTCAAGAGATGATGTGCCCCTAGACCAAGCTAACATCACAATGCTTGATCTGAAGCCAAGACTGAGAGGAAAAGATGAACAATAGTAAACTCTCTCAGTACACAAACGCTCTCTCTAAGATGTACACTAGATGAGAGAGCTAGGAGCTACAACAAAGCGATGGAGTGAGACTTAAGCTCTTCTAAGGTGCTTGCTGATTTTGAATTCTTGAGAGTTCTATTCACGTAGGCACCAGTCTTCTACTTATATCTTCTTTGAAAAATGTAGCCATTGAAGTATCCGTTGTCTCTGAGTTTAGAGAACGTTAGACTGCATGGCTTTCCTTTGCATCAACGGTTCTTTGTGTTCCATGCACGTAAGAAAAAATTCTTCTTGATATCCTCCAACTTCTACTTTATCCAACGTTGTATAGAGTTGTGCTGTCAGAGACCTACACACATTAAATACTAAAATGTAGACAGCTAAGCTGTCTCTTGTTATCAGTCAACGTTAGAGTGAGAATACATCAAAATGGTAATTCCTTCTGTCTCTTCAAAAAGATATTACATGCACAAGCATAAAATATAGAAGATATTTGAACATGCATCGTGCAGATAAATGTACGATTATATTTAATGCATGGATAATAGAGAAATACGCGGGATGACTTTGACTAGTCAAGATATTTACATATCAAGCCGTATAGCTCATAAAATCGATATGAACATGACTTATAGAATCGTTGTGCGAATGAGTCATTGTTCATGTGAATCGTTGCTCATTCGTAAACAAATCGTTGTGAGCAAGTCGTTATAACCAAATCGTTATAAGGAAATTGTTATGACCAAGTCGTTATAACCAAATCGTTATAAGCAAATCGTTGTGAGCAACTCGTTATAACCAAATCGTTATAAGCAAATTGTTATAAGTAAATCGTTATGGGCAAATCGTTATAACCAAATCGTTATAACCAAATTGTTATAAGGAAATCGTTATGACCAGTCGTTATAACCAAATCATTATAAGCAAATTGTTATGAGCAAATCGTTAAAACCAAATTGTTATAGGCAAATCGTTATGAGCAAGTCGTTATAACCAAATCGTTATAGGCAAATTGTTATGAGCAAGTCGTTATGCTCACTTACGAAATCGTTGTGAGATTGAAATCGTTATACTCACTTGTCGAATCGTTATGAGGGCAAATCGTTATGCTCACTTACGAAG
The DNA here is from genome assembly GCA_014218235.1 of Colocasia esculenta. NCBI lineage: Eukaryota > Viridiplantae > Streptophyta > Magnoliopsida > Alismatales > Araceae > Colocasia > Colocasia esculenta. The sequence continues at coordinate 207,004,904 of CM024753.1, forward strand.
TCGATGTGAGATTGAAATTGTTATACTCACTTGTCAAATCGTTATGAGAGCAAATTGTTATGCTTACTTACGAAATCATTGTGAGATTGAAATTGTTATACTCACTTGTTGAATCGTTATGAGAGCAAATCGTTATGCTCACTTACGAAATCGTTGCAACAACTAGAAAGTCGATGTGTACTTAGAATATTCATGCTTTGAGCTGTAAATGCTACCGGATGATAAATTTACTGATTTTGCTTGTATTTCTTGATTTATTTCATGTGCTCAATTCTCATAAAAGTAATCTTTATCACAGTTTTGTTAATCACCAAAATAATCTATAATTTATTTAAATTATAATGGGATATCTGATCATCATAGTACACACATTCCGCGGTGGAATTTTCACCTCGAATGGAATTCCGCGAGACCAGCCCTTTGTCGACATCTCGGAGTGCCGATTCAGAATTGTGGTCATATAAGTAATTCTGATACCCGAGTGGAAAGTTATGCCAGTTCTTTATCTGATGGGGTGAGAATAATCAAGAAGGGGTGACTATATCTGCGATGTTCATACACTCATATTTACGACCTGGGGAGGAGTTCTCATGCCGAGATGACCACAACTTCCGATCGTCGTGATAGGCCAACTCTGAGTTTCAGCCCCACAAGTGATTCGCGTAATCGAGGGAAACGTTACTGCCAGAAAACCATGGAAACGGGGAGATCAGCGGCTAGAATCACAATTTTGGAGTGGAAAATAAAGGATTTTTGACTTGGAAACGACGTGTTATCGCCAAAGACAATAAGGGGTGACGAGCGCGACTGACCGCCGATTCCGAATTGGGGACCTATAAGCAATTCCGATAACCGAGTGGAAAGTTATGTCCGTTTAACCGAAGGGGTATCGTATTCGATCGGTTCGGGACCTTGCGACCACACTCCTGGAGCTGAATTTTGGCGCCGGAGTGGAAATCTCCAAATCCAACCTACTGTTGACCGGGTCAAAGTGCCGATTCCAGATAGGGGCCTCGCGGCAGTTCTGATTACCTGTGAAGAAATATATGCGTCTTAACGAAGGGGTGCGATAATCGGTGTACTAGTACACACATTTCGCGGTGGAATTTTCACCTCGAACAGAATTCTGCGAGACCAGACCCTTGTCCACCGTCTCAGAGTTCTGATTCTGAATTGTAGTCACATATGCGATTCCAATACCTACCGAAAAGTTATGCCCAAATCTTTATCTGACTGGGTGATAATAATCAGGAATTGGTGACTATATTGATGATGTTCGTGCACCCATATTTACGACGTAGGGAGTCGTTATCATGTCCAGATGACCACAACTTCCGATCATCGTGATAGGCCAACTCTGAGTTTCTCCCACACAAGTGATTCACGTAATCGAGGAAATGTTACTGGCAGAAAACCTTGAAACGGGGAGATTGGCGGCTTGAATCGCAATTTTAGAGTGGGAAACGAAGGATTTTCGACTCGGAAAGGACGTCTTATCGCCAAAGGGGGCGAGAGCACCTCTAAGCGTCGATTCTGAATTGGAGTCTTATAAGCAATTTCGATAACCGAGTAGAATGTTATGCCCGTTGGACCGAAGGGATGTCGTATTCGATCGCATCGGGAGACTACGACCCGCTCCCGCAGTTGAATTTTGGCGTCGGAGAGGAAATCTCAAAATCTGACCTAGAGCCAACCGAGCCAAAGCGTCGGTTCCAGATGGGGGCGCCTCGCGAGCGGTTCTGATCGCTGGGTAAGAAATATCTACGTCTTACCGAAGGGGTGCGATAATCGTTGTACTAGTACGCAAGTTCCACGGTGGAATTTCTGCCTCGAACGGATTCTGTGAGACCAGCCCCTTGTCGACTCTGTCTGATGTCGTTGCGAAGTTGGTTTACATAACGATTCCGATACCCCGGCAAATTTATGCCCAGTTCTTTCATTGACGGTGTAAGAATAATCTAGAAGGGCTGACTATATCGGTGATGTTCGTGCATCCATATTTACGACCTGGGGAGGAGTTCTCGCACCGGGATGACCACAACTTCCGATCGTTGTGATAGGTCGACTCTAAGTTTTGGCACCAGAAGTGATTCACGTAATCGAGGGAAACACTACTGCCAAAAAACCTTGGAAATGGGTGTTAGTTATGGATGTCCTCAAGCCAATCATAACTTGTGCAAGTTCTTTGATAATAATAATAAGGCTTTTATATTCGTTATGTGTAATTCGTTTATCGTTTCATTATGAAGTCCATGAATATGCGCAATGGATATTAATTATGATGAGATCATAACAATGAGATTAATATCCTTTAAACGTATATTCTTAATTGTTCCTAGTCGGAGGATATCCGAGAAGGATATCGGATATCCGGTTAGGCTAGTACAGGTTGCACCTACTCATATGATGAGGGTGGCTGGTCCATAGTCACTTGTGTGGGACACTAAGGTGAATCTGTAGGTGCTCATTAGAGAATGAGTTCACTGAACTGATCCGTTATGAATCACTAGATGGTAAGTTACCTAACTGTCAACCAGCTAGATTCATTCACAGTGGCGTGATTGGTCCTTAGACTTGAGACACCAAGGACACCTTGTTGGTGGACTTCTGGGTTTTGACCTTGACTTATAGATCTCTAGCCATGAGGTCTTAATCAGTTAAGTGTTCGGATCTAGCGGAATACCTTCGAAGGTGATTGTGTGGTCAATATGGGATCGCTCGCTCTCGGTAATAGGAGAGTGAATGCTCTACGGAAGGATGCCTGATAGTCCCTGGCCAGGGCAAGACTACTTATCAGAAAAGGAGTTTTCTGATATTGTTATGCGGTATCTAAACCAGTGAGTACACACATTAGGGTTTGACAGTTGACCATACCCTAAGTGCACTCGGGAGCATTGTACGAGCGAAGGATTATAGTCACGTGGTAACTGATGATACAAAAGTTCCTTGAATGGGTTGCTGAACCCCAATGCTTTCCAGGATCAAGTGGTGTTGCTTGGCACCCAACTTGATTGGAAGCCCGGTCAATTATCGTGAGACGATAATTGATTGTGTAATTAATAATCTGAGATATTATTAATTGCAATAAGTCAATAAGAGTTATTGGGCTTAATGGGCTGAAAACTGGACTAGCACTTGGCCTAGAGGTCACACGCAATAGAGTTCCGAGCAGACTGGGCAGGTGACTGATATAGACAATAACTGGGTTTTTGTGAAAAACCATAGGGTCTATATATTTACGTGAGAGTTAAACCCTGGCCAAGCTCCAGCTCTCTCTCCTGGTCGCCCCCTCCTCTCTCTCTCCCCTGGCGCGCCCCCACCTTCTCTCTCTCCTCTCTCTGGCACATGGTGGAGCTGAGATCCGGGAGACGCGTGGAGAACGAGGAGATCCCGTCTGCGTCCGGAGCTCGCGTGGATACGTCTAGAGGCCGGACCTTGAACAGCTTGAAGCACCGGCGCCTCCTGCGCCACCTCCTCCCCGGATTCAGGAGTTTCGCAACCCCGCAAAGGTAAGATGGATCTCCCTGTGCGCGGTTTTCTCCGTTTTTGTTCGATCCGACCACCGCAACGATATCTAATGGAGGGAATCGTGTTTCCGCTGCGCCCCGTTCGATTCCTAACAGTGGTATCAGAGCCAGGTTGCTGGCCGTCGGTATCGGCGTCGTATGGTCGTCATTTCATGCGTTTTTGTCGGTTCGCGTTATGCATGAATCGCCAATTTTACTTCGCTCTTGGTCGCACATGATGTGCACTTTGTGTTTGGTACATGGAATTGTTCCTGGTACCAAGGCTTCCGAAGAACCTCTGTGGCGTTGTTTGGCCTCTGTAGAGGCCACACGACCCTTGCAATAAGCCGCCGCCATGCATCTTGGACAGTCCAAGATAAGGGGGCGTTTTTGATTTTGGGGATTTTCGGGGTTTTTCTAGGTTGTAGGGCGAGGGCGGCGGCTTCCGGCACCGCCGGCGCTGTCCGCGGCCGCCGAGGCGGCACGGAGGGCGGCAGGCCGCGCCCCACCGGCGCTGCGCGGTCAGCTCCGGTGGGGGGGGGCGTGGCTAGGGTTCCCCAGCCGCCGGGGCCCTGTCGGGCGGCGGGGTGACCCTGTGCGGGTCCCCCGCGGCCGCCCCGCGGTCCGCCCACGGGTAAGTCGAGGGCGGACCACAGCGGGTCCCGGGCGGTCGGATCCGGCCCACGTCGGATCCAGATCCGGTCCGCGCTGGATCCAGATCCGTCCATCCCCTTCCCCCCTTTTTTTCCCAATTTTAATGTTTTTAATTTTTTAAATCATTAAATTGTTTTAAAATCCCAAAAAATTATGAAAAATTGTTTAAGAGTTTTAAAATGTTTTAGCTCTCTGTAAATTATTTTTCATATGTATGACCCATTTCTTAATTAGTTTAAGGAAAATCTAAAATTGTTTTAGTTATTTCCTACCATCTAATTAAAGCATGTTAATTAATTAGAATGTGATTCTTATGAAATTAATTAACTGTAATTTTGGCAGATTCATGCAGTAACAGTGAATGACGTTTATCTAATGTTGATTAGATGTTATCCATGTTAGCTAAATTGTTTAGTTAAATGGTTTTCAAAATATAGTTATTATATTTTTGAAATAAAAGTTATTTCAGAAGTAATTATGTGATGATCATGTGATGATGTTTTGTTATTATGGCATGTGATGTAATTTATGAGGACTACGTGCCTCCCTCTCTTCCTCTATTAAACCGGTTGTACACTCTATCTCCCTCCTGATATGTACTCCCCTTGACTTGTTCAAGGTTTCTTATTATTATCTGATGTATATTTATGGGCCTGCGAGCCCAATTTAAATATTACTTGTAATTTTAAGAAGCGATTGGCGGAGATGGAGGAGAGTACCATGCAGACCTTTCTGGAGATAGAGTTACATCAAGCCAAAGCATTCGATGCGGGCTGCCATTGTTTGTCATGTTTGTGGATTACCAACTGGCTCTGGTAATGCCACTCTAGGTTAAAGTCCATGATCATCCATCATTTTTCTTCATATATATGATATGTGTGGAATGTGCTATGATATATATAATTAAATATATGATATTCCAATTTTATATATCAATAGCACGCAATATAGAGACCAAGATAAAATATGTCAAAATCCCTCCTCGTTCAAATTTTAAGCCGTAGCGTAATCATTAAGAATGAATTACGTGGCCTCCATCATTATAGTTTTAGGATTGCCATTAGATCGGGCAAGTTTGTTGTGCTATCCACAAGGCTTGCCAAATCTGATGACAGACTAAAACTATGGCATGGTGATGTCTTAAACGGGTAGAGGACGGTGTAGCTTTGTTGTGCTATCCACAAGGGCTACATCCAATTCTATGCTCGTTACGTAATGATGGTACTGCTTAGACTGGATTTAATGACTTGTTGTGCTATCCACAAGGTCATTAAAATTCAGGGGCCAAAATAAGATCAGATATTGCAAGAGTTGCAAGTGTCAAAAGTTGACCACTTTCAGATCATAGTATGGTTTGTTGTGCTATCCACAAGATCATGCTATGAGTCTGTAAGATTCCGATCCCCACTAGGAGACCGTCGGAGTCTCCCATTCTGTATATCTGAGGGTTATACAGTCTGTCGAAAAATAGTGGGAGCTAATCTTGATTAAAGTCCTAATCTAGATTTAATTATTATTATGAACATCTTCTAATTGTGTTTACATTTCCTTTATAGGCAAAAATGTCGTCAGGTAACCCACTCCGTGGCATACTGGATGCCAATAGATTGACAGGCCCGAACTACTCGGATTGGCTCAGAAACCTGAAGATTGTCCGCAGGTCTGAGTGCATTGCCTATGTCTTGGAGGTGAGATCCCAGCTGAACCACCCCTTGATGCACCTGAAGGGGAAACGCTTGAGTTTGCGAAGTGGAAGGAGGATTCCACTCTGGCCCAATGCTACATGCTTGCCTCAATGAGCAATGAGTTGCAAAGGCAGCATGAGAACATGGATGCTAGATCCATCATGCAGCACTTGCAGGAGCTCTTTGAAGAGGAGAGCAGGGTGGAGAGATATGAGATATCCAAGGCCCTGTTCAGAGCTCGCATGGCAGAGGGGTCTTCAGTACAATCTCATGTGCTAAAGATGATAGAGTGGATTGAGAGGCTCGAAGGGCTTGGTTTTCCTCTTGACAAGGAACTAAGCACATACCTCATTCTCCAGTCACTTCCAGATTCATATTCCCAGTTCATTGTGAACTTCACAATGAACAAGATTGAGGTGAGTTTAGCTGAGATGCTCAACATGCTGAAGACTGCTGAGGGCAACCTTAAGAAGGAAAAGCCCACTGTTCTCATGGTTGGAAAGTCCAACAAGAAGAGGAGAGCAGGGCAAGCCTTTAAGAAAGGCAATGCAAAGAAGCAGTCTAAGCAAAAACAAAAGAAGGACATAAGCAAAGGAGAAGAAAGGGCGAGTGCTTCCACTGCAAGAAAAAGGGGCACTGGAAAAGAAATTGCAAGGACTATCTTGCAATGAAGGCTCAGGAGAAGCAGAAGCTTGGCGAAGCTTCAGGTATCTATATGATAGATCTTCACTTGTCTATTAGAGATTCTACATCTGGGTTTTAGACACTGGATGTGCTTCTCATATCTGCAATGATATGCAGGTGCTGACAAGTAGAAGGAAGCTGAGCAAGGGCGAGGTGAACTTGAGGCTTGGAAATGGCACAAGTTTGGTGCACACACTGTGGGGACAGTGAAGCTCAAGTTACCTTCTGGAGATTTGCTTTTATTAAATGATTGCTATTGTGTGCCTAGTATCATTAAGAACATTATTTCTGTTTCTTGTTTAGACAGAATTGGATACATGTTTACCATTGAGAACAACAGTTGTTCAGTTTATTTGAGAAATAAACTAGTTGCTTTAGCAAGTTTGGTGAATGGTTTATATCTGCTTGATGTCTCTTATGAAAATCTCCATGTTGATGTTTCTCCTAAGAGAAGTAAAATAGTGTGAACACTGCCTACTTATGGCATTGTAGGCTTGGTCATATTGGCGAGAATAGGCTTCAAAAGTTGCATAATAATGGATACTTAAGATCCATTTGATTATGAATCATATGCAACTTGCAAATCCTGTTTAATGGGTAAGTTGACCAAATCTCCATTTAGTAGACTGGAGATAGGGCCAAGAAATATTGGAACTAATACATTCGGATGTATGTGGTCCAATGTCTACCCAAGCCAAGGGTGCTACTCATACTTCATTACATTCACGGATGACTACTCAAGGTCGATTCGTTTACTTAATGAAGTACAAATCTGAAGCCTTTGGGAAATTCCAAGAATTTAAGAATGAAGTTGAGAAATAAACTGGAAAGAGTATTAAAATCCTACAGTCAGACCGAGGAGGTGAACTTAAGTACAGAGTTCACACAATTCTTAAAGACAATAGTATCCTTTCTCAATGGACTCCTCCCTATACACCATAGATGAATGGTGTATCAGAAAGGAGAATCGTACCTTGTTGGACATGGGTGATCCATGATGAGCCGTTCACAGTTACCAGTTTCCTTATGGGGATATGTGCTAGAGTCAGCGGCATATCTGCTGAACAGGGTTCCCAGTAAATCTGTGTCTTCCACTCCATATGAGATAGGGAAGGGTAGAAAGCCTGATTTTAACATGTTAAAATCTGGGGCTGTCCTGCCCACGTGAGGAGACATGACCCAGATAAACTGGAATTCAGAACCGATAAGTGCAGGTTTGTTGGATACCCAAAAGAAACGTTTGGGTACTACTTTTACCATCCTGGTGAACAAAGAGTGTTTGTCGCCAGGAGAGCTATCTTCTTGAAGAGGAGTACCTTACCCAAGAGGACAGTGGAGTAAGGTAGATCTAGAAGAGGTTCTAGATCCACAAATTGTGCAAAGTCCACCAGGTGAAACATCGGTTCCGGAACCTGTTCAGGAATATACACACATTCAGCGTAGGTCTGGTAGAGTACCTAGACAGCCTGAAAGATATGCTGGACATATCAGTGAAGGCATGTCTTATGATGAGGATGATGATCCAAAGACCTACCAAGAGGTTATTGATTGTCCTCAGTCAAGGAAATGGCGAGATGCCATGAATTCTGAGATGCAGTCCATGTACACCAACCAAGTTTGGAATTTGGTAGACTTGCCCGAAGGTATTGTACCTATTGGGTGCAAGTGGATCTTTAAGAGAAGATCGGTGCAGATGGACAGATCGACACTTATAAGGCAAGGTTGGTGGCAAAGGGGTATTGTCAAAGGCAAGGAATTGACTATGACGAAACTTTCTCACCAGTTGCTTTGATAAAGTCGATCAGAATTCTTCTTGCCATTGCTGCATACTTTGATTACGAGATCTGGCAGATGGATGTAAAAACCGCTTTTTTTAATGGAAACATTGAGGAGGAAGTGTATATGATACAACCTGAGGGTTTTACATCCAAAGAGTGTCCAGACAAAGTATGTAAGCTTCAAAGATCCATCTATGGATTGAAGCAAGCTTCTCGTAGTTGGAACATAAGGTTTGATGAGGCTATCAAATCTTATGACTTCATTAAGAATGAAGATGAACCATGTGTGTATAAGAAAATCAGTGGGAGTGCTATCACTTTTCTCGTACTTTACGTTGATGACATCTTACTCATTGGGAATGATGTAGGGATGTTATCATCAGTAAAGGTTTGGTTGTCAAAGAACTTCTCCATGAAGGATTTGGGAGAAGCATCCTACGTATTAGGAATACGTATCTATAGAGATAGATCTAAGAGGATGCTTGGCTTGACCCAATCCATGTACATAGATACCATTGTCAAAAGGTTTGGCATGGAAAATTCCAAGAGAGGTCTCATACCTATGAGACATGGGATTATCTCTCTAAGGAGCAGTCTCCTAAGACTCCTGAAGAGAGGCAGCCATGGATAGAGTCCCCTATGCCGGCTATAGGGTCTATCATGTATGCATGCTATGTACAAGGCCTGATGTTGCATTTGCTCTAAGTGTTACGAGCAGATATCAGGCAAATCCAGGTGAAACACACTGGATGGCTGTGAAATGTATCCTTAAGTACTTGAGAAGGACTAAGGATATATTTCTGGTCTATGGAGGAGGGGACTTGAAACTTCTGGCATATACTGACTCGAGTTTCCAGTCAGACCCAGATGATAGCAAGTCTACATCTGGGTTTGTGTTCACTTTGAACGGGGTGCAGTGAGCTGGAAGAGTTCCAAGCAAGAAACCACTGCAGACTCGACGACAGAAGCTGAGTACATTGCTACAGCTGAAGCCGCCAAGGAGGCAGTGTGGATGAAGAAGTTCATCACGACCTTAGTGTGGTTCCAGGTGACTCTGATCCAATCCCATTGCTGTGTGACAACAATGGGGCCATTGCGCAAGCGAAAGAGCCGCGGTCTCATCAGAAGTCGAAGCACATTCTGAGGCGATTTCACCTGATCAGGGAGATAATCACTAAAGGAGATGTACTGGTGGAAAGAGTTCCTTCAGTCGACAACACTGCAGATCCATTGACGAAGCCTCTGTCTCAAATTGTGTTTGAGCGCCACCTTGAGTCCATGGGTTTAAGGCTTAAAGGTGATTGGCTTTAGTCCAAGTGGAAGATTGTTAGTTATGGATGTCCTCAAGCCAATCATAACTTGTACAATCTTGTTCTTTGATAATAATAATAGGCTTTTATATTCGTTATGTGTAATTCGTTTATCGTTTCATTATGAAGTCCATGAATATGCGCAATGGATATTAATTATGATGAGATCATAACATTGAGATTAATATCCTTTAAACGTATATTCTTAATTGTTCCTAGTCGGAGGATATCCGAGAAGGACATCAGATATCTGGTTAGGCTAGTACAGTTGCACCTGCTCATATGATGAGGGTGGCTGGTCTCATAGTCACTTGTGTGGGGACACTAAGGTGAATCTGTAGGTGCTCATTAGAGAATGAGTTCACTGAACTGATTCGTTATGAATCGCTGGATGGTAATGTTACCTAACTGTCAACCAGCTAGATTCATTGTCATAGTGGCATGATTGGTCCTTAAACCTGAGACACCAAGGACACCTTGTTGGTGGACTTCTGGGTTTTGACCTTGACTTATAGATCTCTAGCCATGAGGTCTTAATCAGTTAAGTGTTCGGATCTAGCGGAATACCTTCGAAGGTGATTGTGTGGTCAATATGGGATCGCTCGCTCTCGGTAATAGGAGAGTGAATGCTCTACGGACGGATGCCTGATAGTCCCTGGCCAGGGCAAGACTACTTATCAGAAAAGGAGTTTTCTGATATTGTTATGCGGTATCTAAACCAAGTGAGTACACACATTAGGATTTGACAGTTGACCATACCCTAAGTGCACTGGGAGCATTGTACGTGCAAAGGATTATAGTCACGTGGTAACTGATGATACTAAAGGTTCCTTGAATGAGTTGCTGAACCCCAATGCTTTCCACGACCAAGTGGTGTTGCTTGGCACCCAACTTGATTGGAAGCCCGATCAATTTTGTGAGATGATAATTGATTGCGTAATTAATTAATATGAGATATTAATTAATTGCAATAAGTCAATAAAGAGTTATTGGGCTTAATGGGCTGAAAACTGGACTAGCACTTGGGCCTAGAGGGTCACACGCAATAGAGTTCCGAGCAGACTGGGCAGGATGACCGATATAGACATTAACTGGGTTTTTGTGAAAAACTGCAGGGTCTATATATTTACGTGGAGAGTTAAACCCTGGCCAGGCTACAGGCTCTCTCTCCTGGTCTCCCCCTCCTCTCTCTCTCCCTGGGCGCCCCCCACCTTCTCTCTCCTCTCTCTGGTACATGGTTGAGCTGAGATTCGGGAGACGCGTGGAGAACGAGGAGATCCCGTCTGCGTCCAGAGCTCGCGTGGATACGTCTAGAGGCCGGACATTTGAACGGCTTGAAGCACCGGCGCCTCCTGCGCCACCTCCTCGGGAGTTTCGCAACCCTGCAAAGGTACAGATTGGATCTCCCTGTGCGCGGGTTTCTCCGTTTTTGTTCGATCCGACCACCGGCAACGATATCTAATGGAGGGAATCGCGTTTCCGCTGCGCCCCGTTCGATTCCTAACAATGGGGAGATCACCGGCTGGAATCCCAATTTCGAAATTGGAAATGAAGAATCTTCGACTTGGAAATGATGTCTTATCGCCGAAGGCAATAAGGGACGATGAGCGCCTTTGAGCGCCGATTTCGAATTGGGGTCTTATAAATGATTCTGATAACCAAGTGGAAAGTTATATCCGTTTGACCGAGAGATGTTATATTCGATCGCATCGGTAGCCTGCGACCACGCTCCCGGAGCTTAATTTGGGCGCCGGAGTAGAAATCTCAGATTTTGACCTAATGCCTACCAGGTAGAAGTGCCGATTGTAGATGGGGGCCTCGCGGGCGGTTCCGACTGCCAGGCAAAGAAATATCTTCGTCTTACCAAAGGGGTGCGATAATTGGTGTACTAGTACATACGTTTTACGGTGGAATTTCCCCCTTGAAATGGAATTTCGAGAGACCAGCCCCTTATTGACCGTCTCGGATTGCTGATTCGAATTATGGTCACATAAGCGATTACGATACCCGGACGGAAAGTTATGATCAGTTCTTTCACTAACAAGGTGAGAAATTTAGAATGGGTGACTATATCAGCGATGTTCGTGCATCTGTATTTACGACTTAGGGAAGAGTTCTCGCGTCGAGATGACCACAACTTCCTATCATCATGATAGTTCGACTCTGAGTTTCGGCCCCACAAGTGATTCGCGTAGTCCAGGGAAACATTACTGCCAGAAAACTTAGAAGCAGAGAGATCGGTGGTTGGAATCTCAATTTTGGAGTGGGAAACAAAGAATTTTTTACTCAAAAATGATGTCTTATCTCCGAAGGTAATAAGAGGCAACGAGCGCCTATGAGTGCCGATTCTGAATTGGGGTCTTCTTAGTGATTCTGATAACCGAGTGAAAAGTTATATCCATTTGACCGAAGGGTTGTCGTATTCGATCGCATCGGGATCCTACGACCACGCTTCCGACACTGAATTTGGGCACAGGAGTAGAAATCTCTAAATCCGACCTAGTGCCCTCTGGGTCTAAGTGTTGATTCCAGATGGGGGCCTCGCGGGCCATTCCGATCGCGATCGAAGAAATATTCGCGTCATTCCAAGGGGCGCTATAATCGGTGTACTAGTACACACACTCCACGGTGGAATTTTTGCCTTAGAATGTAATTCCGTGAGACCAGCCCCTTGTAGACAGTCTCAGAGTGCCGATTGTGAAATTTGGTCACATGAACGATTTCGTTACCTGGGCGAAAAGTTATGCCCAATTCTTTCACTGACGAGGTGAGAATAATCCACAAAGGGTGACTATATCGACGATGTTCGTGCAACCATTTTTACGACCTGGGGAGGAGTTCTCGTATCGAGATGACCACAACTTCCGATCGTCGTGATAGGTCGACTCTGAATTTCGGCCCCACAAGTGATTCGCACAATCGAGGGAAATGTTACTGCTAGAAAACTTTAGAAACGAGGAGATCGACGGCTAGAATCACAATTTTGAAGTGGGAAACGAAAGATTTTCGACTTGGAAATGACGTCTTATCACCGAAGGCGAGTGCTGATTCTCAATTGGGCTCTTAGAAGCAATTTCGATAACCGAGCGGAATGTTATGTCCGTTTGATGGAAGGGGTGCCGTCTTCGATCGGATCGGGAACCTGCGACCATGCTCACGGAGCTTAATTTGGGCACCGGAGCGGAAATATCCGAATCTGACCTAGTGCCGACCAGATCGAAGTGTTGATTCCAAATGGGGGCCTCGCGGGTGGTTTCGATCGCCGAGCGAAGAAATATCCGTGTATTATCGAAGGGGTGCGATAATCGGTGTACTAGTACACACGTTCTTTGTTGGAATTTCCGCCTTGGAATGGAATTCCCCAAGACCAACCCCATGTCAACCGTCTCAGAGTGCCGATTTTAAATTGTGGTCACATAAGCGATTCTGATACCTGAATGGAAAGTTATGCATATGTCTTTCACTGACGGGGTGAGAATAATCTAGATGGGGTGACTATATCGGTGATGTTTGTACACCCATTTCTATGACGTGAGAGGAGTTCTCGCGTCGAGATGACCAAACTTCCAATCATCGTGATAGGCTGATTCTAAGTTTCAGCCCCATAAGTGATTTGCGTAATCAAGGGAAACATTACTACGAGAAGACCTTGGAAAGGGGGAGATCGAAAACTAAAATCGTAATTTTGGAGTGGAAACGAAAGATTTTCGACTCAGAAATCACCGAAGATAATAAGGGGCAACGAGCGGCTCTGAGCGCCGATTCTGAATTGGGGTCTTATAAGTAATTCTGCTAATCGAGAGGAAAGTGATACCCGTTTGACCGAAGGGGTGTCGTATTCGATCACATCGGGAGCTTGCGACCACGCTCCCGTAGCTAAATTTGGGCGCCAGAGTGGAAATCTTTGAATCCGACCTCGTGCCGATCGGATCGAAGTGTCGATTTCATATGGGGGCCTCGCGGCCGGTTCCGAATGCCGTGCGAGGAAATATATGTGTCTCATCGAAGGGATGCGATAATCGGTGCACTAGTACACACATTCTGCGGTGGAATTTTTACCTCGAAACAAAAATCCGCTAAATCAACCTCTTGTTGACCGCCTTGGAGTGTCGATTCTGAATTGTGGTCACATAAGCGATTTCGATACCCGGACGGAAAGTTATGCCCAGTTCTTTCACTGACGGGGTGAGAATATAATCCAAAAAGGTGACTATATCGACGATGTTCGTGCATCCATATTTACGACTTACGGAGGAGTTCTCGCGCAGAGATGACCACAACTTCCGATCGTCGTGATAGGCCAACTTTGAGTTTTGGCCCCACAAGTGATTCGCATCGAGATCTTATGACCACGATCTCGGCGCTGAATTTGGGCGCTGGAGCGGAAATCTCTGAATCCGACCTAGTGCCCTCTGGGTATAAGTGCTGATTCCATATGGGGGCCTCGCGGGCCGTTCTGATTGCCGAGCGAAGAAATATCCGCAACTTACCAAAGGGGTGAGATAATCGGTGTACTAGTGCACACGCTCCACGGTAGAATTTCTACCTCTGAATGGAATTCCGCGAGACCAGCCCCTTGTCGACTATCTCGGAGTGCCGATTGTGAATTGTGGTCACATGAACGATTTAGTTACCTGGGTGAAAAGTTATGCCCAGTTCTTTCACTAACGGGGTGAGAATAATCCACAAGGGGTGACTATATCGGCGATGTTCGTGCACCCATTTTTACGACCTGGGGAGGAGTTCTCGCATCGAGATGACCACAACTTTCGATCGTTGTGATAAGCCGACTCTGAATTTCAGCCTCACAAGTGATTCGCGTAATCGAGGGAAATGTTACTGTCATAAAATTTTGGAAACGGGGAGATCGGCGGTTGGAATCGCAATTTTGGAGTGGGAAACGAAAGATTTTTGACTCGGAAATGACTTCTTATCACTGAAGGCAAGCACCGATTCTCAATTGGAGTCTTAGAAGCAATTCTGATAACCGAGCGGAATGTTATGTCTATTTGACGAAAGGGTCTCATCTTCGATCGGATCGGGAGCCTGCGACCACGCTCACGGAGCTTAATTTGGGCACCGGAGCGGAAATCTCCGAATCTGACTTAGTGCCGACTGGATCGAAGTGCCGATTCTAGATGGGGGCCTCGCGGGCGGTTTTGATCGTCGGGCGACGAAATATCCGCATATTACCGAAGGGGTGCGATAATCGGTGTACTAGTACACACGTTCTGCGGTGGAATTTTCGCCTCGAAATGGAATTCCCCAAGACCAGCCCCATGTCAACCGTCTCAGAGTGCCGATTCCGAATTGTGGTCACATAAGTAATTTTGATACCCGGGCGGAAAGTTATGCCCAGTTCTTTCACTAACGAGGTGAGAATAATCCAGATGGGGTGACTATATCGGCGATGTTTGTGCACCCATTCAACGATCTGGGGAGGAGTTATCGCATCGAGATGACCACACTTCCAATTGTCGTGATAGGCCGACTCTGAGTTTCAGTCTCACAAGTAATTTGCGTAATCAAGGGAAATGTTACTGCGAGAAGACCTTGGAAACATGGAGATTAGTAAAAGCGCCGATTCCAAATGGGTCTTATAAGCGATTCTGATAACTGAGAGGAAAGTTATACCCGTTTGACCGAAGGGTGTCTTATTCGATCGCATCGGAAGCCTGCGACTACGCTCCCATAGCTGAATTTTGGCACCGTAGCGGAAATATCTGAATCTGATCTAGTGCCGATCGGGTCGAAATGCTGATTCTAGATGGGGTCCTCGTGGGCGGTTCCAATTGCCGTGCAAGGAAATATCTGCGTCTTACAGAAGGGATGTGATAATCGGTGTACTAGTACACACGTTCTGCGGTGGAAGTTTTACCTCGGAATGAAATTTCGTGAAACCAACCCCTTGTCGATCGCCTCGGAGTGCCGATTCTGAATTGTGGTCACATAAGCGATTCTGATACCTGGGCGGAAAGTTATGCCCAGTTCTTTCACTGACGGGTTAGAATAATCCGGAATGGGTGAATATATCATTGATGTTCGTGCACCCAATTTATGACCTAGGGATGAGTTCTCGTACCAAGATGACCACAACTTCTAATCGTCGTGATAGACCGACTCTGAGTTTTGGCCCCCACAAGTGATTTACGTAATCGAGGGAAATGTTACTGTCAGAAAAACCTTGTAAATGGGGAGATTGGCGGCTAGAATCGTAATTTTGGAGTGGGAAATGATGGATTTTTTACTCAAAAATGACGTCTTATCGACGAAGGCAATAAGGGGTGACGAGCGCCTCTGAGAGCCGATTTCGAGCTGGGGTCTTATAAGCGATTCCGATAACTGAGCGGAATGTTATGCATGCCCGTTTGACCGAAGGGGTGTCGACTTCTATCGCATTAGGAGCCTACGACCACGCTCCCAAAGCTGAATTTGGGTGCCGGAGCAGAAATCTCAGAATCCAATCTAGTGTCGACCGAGTCGAAGTGTCGAATCCATATGGGGGCCTTGCAGGATGTCCGATCGTCGGGCGAAGAAATATTCGCGCCTTACCGAAGGGGTGTGATAATCGATCTACTAGTACACTCGTTCCGCGGTGGAATTTTCACCTTGTAATGTAATTCCGCAGGACTAGCCCCTAGTCGACAGTCTCGGAGTGCTGATTCCAAATTGTGGTCACATAAGCGATTTCGATAGCTGGGAGGAAAGTTATGCCCATTTCATTCACTAATGGGGTGAGAATAATCTGGAAGGGGTGTCTATATCGGCGATGTTCGTGCACCCATTTTTGCGACCTGGGGATGAGTTCTCGCGCCGAGATGACCACAACTTCTGATGGTCGTGATTGGCCGACTCAGAGTTTCGGCCCCACAAGTGATTCGCATAATCAGGGGAAACGTTACTGCCAGAAACCCTTGGAAATAGGGAGATCGGCGGCTAGAATTGCAATTTTATAGTCTGAAACGAAGGATTTTCTACTCAAAATGGTGTCTTATCGCCGAAGGCATAAAAGGTGACGAGCGCCTTTGAGTGTCGATTCCGAGTTGTGGTCTTATAAGTGATTCCGATAACTGAGCGGAAAGTTATGCCCGTTTGTCTGAAGGGGTGTCGACTTCTATCGCATTGGGAGCCTGTGATGTAACACCCCGACGTGAAATATCGAAGCAATAAATAGTTAAATAAATAGTATAGAGCGAGAAATAGACATCAAACTATTGAACAATTGAATAATGCCGAACGATCCAAATTCATTGATAATTTCATTAATCATCTATTACAATCACTAATTTAGAGCCAATACTATGGGCCCAGAGTACTTTATTCAAATAAAAAAACTAAACTATCTAACTAATTGCTAAAAGCATTGGTTGTCGAAGTATGGGTCACTCTTGCTCCTGGTCATTCTCATCCTCGTGTGTGTGGTAGTCCCCATTAGACTCACCTAAAACACAAATAACAAATAGTGCAAGGTGAGCGATAATGCTCAGTAGGACTTAATATCTCTTGTAGACAGGCATGCTTTAAGTGATTAATGTCTTGAATAGCATAATAACTAGATAGAACGATCAATATAGTCGAGAGAGTAATAGCACATGACAGCAAGAGAACGATAGTACTTTTAAAAAGAATAATGTAAAAACTAGCATGATAAAGGATTGGTCATATAACGGGATAGCATGTAACGTTGCACAACAATGCACTAGTCGAGATTGCACGTTGGTTGATCTTCTTTCAACTGAGAAAACATAGTACTTTGATTGATTGTCTTAGAATAAATCTTGATAGTATGGCGCTTGAATGTTATGTCGTACACCCTGATCAATGAGCTCCCATGGGCAAATGGCACTTTCGGGCGCACCTCCCAGGACCAGATCGGGCCCTTTATAATAATATCTGGCATGGTTATGTTTGTTATCTTAGACAATCAATAGATGGCCAAATAGAGTACCAAGGAATAGATAAGAGAAATTGGAGAATAGATGAGAGTATAGAGAGAACGTGAATAGATAAGAGGATAGAGATAGTAGATGACAACGAAAGTCATGTTCGTAAAACAATGATAAACATGCGATAGTACAGTTGCACAACATACACACGATCGTGTGCCGTAGTCTGGTAGAAGTCATAACCGCCCAATAACTGTGCTACGACATAGGCCAGAGGTCGGTGTAATCTCAAGGTAAGAGAGAACAAGCTAAGGCCGTTGGATCATGTTGATCCCTAAGGGTAAAATAGGTATTGATGGTACAACCTGCTCGTCGGCAATGGACGTCTGTCAAAGCCAAGGAGTCTTACGGAGGCCTCGACAAGGAGTTCCTGGTTCTGTCAGGAGTATTCTCAATGGAGAGTTCATCCAAGCCAAGATAAAGTGTGTATAGAAACGGTTGTCTGTCTTGCCTTGAGTGCTTGAAGGCAGAGGGACGTGATAACGATATTAAATCACACGAATAAATCAAAGACAAGTCCATTTAATAAAATAGGGAAATTTACATGAATAATTACACTTAATTACCAGATACATTATTGAGTATTTCGGTAAGGCCTCATGACAAAAATTCATGTTTAGTGTGTGCATGTGTAAGAGAATCAAGCTAGCAAAAGAGAGTTGTGCACACATTTTATAATTAATAAAATCATGTGAATAGTATCAAAAACACATTAACATGTTTTTCATGTTCATGACAACGAATTACAGGGGTTAAACCGTGATTATATGTCATGATTAGCAAGGTGTACATGAAAATTAGGGTTTATGGAATAGACAGTCAGGTCGCAACGTCGGCCACGTTGCATTCAGGTCGCGATAGACTAGGCCGATGCGACGGCCATGTTCTGATCGCGACGGGTCAGGCCTACGCATTCAGGTCGCGACTGACAAGCCGACGCGATCAAGTCCACCGAGACGCCGACGCGACGACGAGATTCTCGTCGCAACATGTCAGGGCGATGCATTCTGGTCGAGACCGGCCTGATCAGAAGATTGCGACGTAGGGTCCCGACGCATTAAGAACGCGACGTGAGGCCTTGTCGTGACCCAATTGAGAACGCGACCTATTGGGTCGTTGCCTTCTCTTCCTCCAAGCTTCAGACGGTTTCTAGAGTTGGCTAGGTACGAATAGAGAGGTATTTGTATGTTTAAGGTTAGAAAACCTATTAAACTCTTCCCTCTCATCCAACTCCAATTTCCTATATTTATCTCTCCTTTTCCTAGCGTTTATCCTTCCATTTGACTAGGGGTGGGCTCTAGATCCGTGGCCAAGGGGTTAGGATAGGATTAGGACTCCTTTTTAGATAATTATGTGTTAAAATAGTAATTATCTTAACCCTTTTAATTTATTAATAATTTAGGTATGAAATTAGGCTTAATTATCTCCCATCAAGCATTGGCTTTAGCTTCTAGGCCCATTAGTTCATACATGGACCATTTGTGTAAACACATCACTTATTTTTACTTAATGGGTTTTAATATTCATATTTTTTATTTAAATTCCTTTATCGAATCTAAAAATTAGAGTTGCTACATGCGACCCCTCTTAAAATCAATTTGGTCCCCAAATTCATATGTTCATAAGAGGAAGAATGACTTACTGAATAGATTCGAAGAGTTCCGTCTCATTGTTGTTTCTGGTTCTCACGTGGCTTCTTCAACTCCATGATTGTTCCAGAGTATCTTCACCACAGATATGGGTCGATTTCGTAATTGTTGTATCTTCTTGTCCAGTATTCTGACTAGCTTCTTTACATAGGTAATATCCTTAATCAACCAAGGATTATTTGGGCGTCGGAGCGGAAATCTTGAATCTGACCTAGTGCCGACCGGTCGAAATGCTGATTCCAGATGGGGGCCTCGCGGCGGTTTTCGATCGCCAGGCGAAGAAATATCCGTGTCTTACCGAAGGGGTGCAATAATTGGTGTAGCAGTACACACGTTCTATGGTAGAATTTCCGCTGCGGAACAGAATTCTGCGAGACCAGTCCCTTGTCGACCATCTCAGAGTGTCAATTCCGAATTGTGGTCACATAAACGATTCCGATACCCAGGTGGAAAGTTATGCCAAATTCTTTCACTGACGGGGTGAGAATAATTTGGAAGGAGTGACTATATCAATGATGTTCGTGCACCCATATTTACGACCTAGGGAGAAGTTCTCGTACCGAGATGATGACAGCTTTCGATTATCGTTGTAGGCCGACACTGAGTTTCGGTCCCACAAGTGATTCGCATAATCGAGAGAAATGACGGTCTAAAACAAGGAAGACCACTTACAATCTTTTCAACACTTAAGGGATAAGATTCAAAAGATCTAAGATTCCTCATTTTCTATCTTTCCTTGCATGTTAAATAAAACCCTAACAATGAATCAATAATGGAAAGGAGTTAAAATATAGTATAAGTCTAGGTTCGACCGCATCACATGGGTTTACCTGGTTGAGTAGTAGGTTACATATATCAAACATCTAAGTTAACTATATTTAGTTAACTTTATTTTGTCGATTCACAAGAGTTATGAACCTGATTTCAAGCCCCGGTCATGGGATTATTGGCCCCTCTGAATGGTCTATGCTCGGTTTTCAAATATTAGAAATGCAAGTTATATATCTAACCATCCGAATATCTCAGATGACGTGGAAGCATCACACGGCCGACTTGATTGGTCGCCGCATGGGTCCCACACCGCGATAGACCAACCAGGTCGGCCGCGCGGTGCTTCTACATAGCTAATTATTCGGGTGACCGAATAATTAACATTTCTCTTCAAATATTACCCTTGTGTCATGACTTGCTCTGCTTTCATCTTGTTAGAATAATTTTATATATATTGAAAAGAGATAAAATATCTCCTATGTTTATAATAGTGATGCATTTTTCACTCATCACCGTAAGTTTCACTTGGAAGACCCAATCTAATTAAATCTAACATGATTATATAGCATAGGATTGTAGACGCGAGATTTGGCCCATCTCCAGCAAGGCTCTTTGGCCCTTAAGCCTCGTTTGACCATTTGTTGACCAGCCTCGATACCATGTAGACGGCAGCATCGATGGCCGCCGACTACTGGTTGGCGGCAATACCCCTGGACGTTGACCCAAGTTGGCGTCCATACATGGACGCCTGCATGCGGTTGGCGGCCTGATCAATGGACGTCAACAGGGTTTACCTGGTCTGTGCAACTACCCCGAGATTCCAGCCCAATTGCACCATTCTCTCGGCCATGCAACGCATGTAGCCGTTCCCAACGGGCATATGGGCCACCTAGGCACCCCATTGACCCAGTAAAAATTCTACTTGGCCTCTCCCCATTGGTTGGACCTTTAATGCATGGATTGCCAAGTATGCAAATGTGTTTCTTCCACACTTAGCATCCAAGGCTCTCAACCCCGAGCTCCACTGTCTATATAACCTCCCTTTGAGCCCTCTGAGCAAGGGGGGAGGCTGGACGTCCATATGCTGAAGCTTTGAGAGAGGAGAGAGAAAACCTTACCCACCTTCCATCACTCATCCTCTTCACTCTCTCCACACTTGGGACGTCTAGGAGGCTTGCTTTGGAGCTGGAGGAGTCCTTGCAAGGAGCTACAACATCAACAGCGAGGATCTACACCTCCTTCCCTCTCTCTCCTCTTACTTACTTTTTAGCTAGTTTGCATGTTGCACACCTTCCCACTCACCCTAGGCACGTAGGTCACCTTCCTACACACCTAGAAAGGGGTTTCCCAACCAAAATGGAGGGAAGAAGGGTGGTCATAGCATTTGGCCACCCCTCTTCTCAAGTCCGCAACCGGTACGGGACTTTCCTTTTGGGTCTTTCATACTTTGTTTTGAGTATTTACCACACTCCCTAGAGTCTAATAGAGTCTTTGTTTTGGCAGGAACAACCCGCAGAAGACTACTCTCTTCTCCTTGCCGCCGGAGGAGGAGAAGTTGAAGTCCCACCATCACCAGCAACGCGAGGCCACTGCACCGACGTGATCACAGCAACCCCTTGGGCACAGGTAAGGCCCTGGAGATCACCAAATCCCCTTCATTTCACTTGTTCGCTTCATTTTCCTTCTAGTCAACTCAGTCAACCGGAGGGTCAACGTGGTCAACCGGCGACCCCTTCATCGCCAACGAGAGTCCGGCGGCGTCCGCAAGCATCCGAGAGATCCGGTGACGGAGCGAAAACGAACCGTCTACAGCTCTCTTCTGGCGATCACGGTGGGACAAGCTTCTGCCACTGTGGTCTTACTGCGGCCAGGTAGACGGCAGGAGATCTTGCTGCCTATACAGGTAAACGTCTAGCGTTCTTGCCGTTAATTATATTTTAGCGTCCATCTCCCTTGTCGTTTATTTTCTGTCAGCGTCCGTCGATCATGCCGTCGATTCTCTGATCATGAACTGTGCGTCCAATGCTGGACATTTAGTTTCACAGAAGCATGTTTTTTCCCTATTTTTTTATTGTTTGTTTGATTTTTTTTGTTTCTGTTTGCTTACTGTTTGCTACTAACAGTCCACAGTCTCTGGGGGTCACTTTTCTCACCTCTTCTAGCCTCCCTTCACATTTTAGGATCACCCTTCCTTGGTTTACAACCTTTTACTCGGGATTCCCTCTCGGTAAATTGGGTTGGCTCCAGGAAAACTCTGTAAGTCCCTAATTCCGTGGATTCCCTCACGGTACGGGGCAGGAGGACCTTTACCTTCCCTGTCTAGCTCACCTACTCACCGGGATTCAAGTGAGACTTGAGAGAACGGCCTAGAAAATCAAGTCAAGTAAATACACAACTTTGATCTTTAAAAGTTTGGGGACGTTGTTTGATAACGTTGTTTGGTAAAATCCATACTTCTGCTGAAAACAGTGTAATCACTTCAACTTAAACCATTTAAAAAAAATAGGTTGTGTGCTAATGGACACTTGTTGGATCCTGTTAATATGGCTAATGAACCGACATTTGAGTATGATGATATGTCAATGAAGTTGTCGGTATGATAACACTAACAATCAGCCCGAGGAATCAGTCCAATCATCATCCCAGGCCGACAATGAGGAAGTCAGCTTGAGGGTCAACCCCACTCACCCCCAAAGTACTCACACGAACATCCCAAGTTTTCCAAACTCATGTCCCGCTATTCGCCCGACGATATCATTTCTATGCTTTCCAAGTATACCTTCGGGCAGCGGCTTCTCCTTCCCCTCCAGCCCATTCTCCTTTCCCTGCTTCCTCATCTAGGCCCGCTCCTAACCCCTCTCCCCTATCCCAAATTCCCAATTCTATCCCCTATCCCTATCTCCACTCCTATTCCTCCCACTCCTTTACCTACTTCTACCCCAATTCCTCCACCCATCCACCCATCCTATGTCCAAACTACTCCTCCCGCTCAATCCGAATCCTGTCTCAGTCTGAGACGGAGGGTCTTATTCGGAAACTCTTGGCTGAATCTCTGTCCCTTTCCAAGCCTCATTCACTCCAAAACTACTGCAAGCTCCCCAACGCTTACTTCCCTCCGGGTTCAAGGCCCCGAAGTACCGCAAGTACGACGGGACCTCTGACCCCCAGTATCATCTAGCCGGATTCACCATGGATTCCCACCGATGCTGTACGATCGGGTCCTCTTAGTCCACCTCTTCCAACAATCGTTAGAAGGGGAGGCTTTGAGATGGTTCACCTCTTTACCCGCGTCGGACCTGGTTAATTTCGACATAGTCTCCGAGCGATTCATCTCTCACTTTTCATACATGGCCACTCAAGTCCTACACTCCCCGACTTGGTGGCGGAAAAGATGAAGCCGAACGAAGACTTTGTCACTTATTCCAACCGATGGAGATCCATGGCCTCGAGAGCCGACATTCCCATCCCGGAGTCCCAAGCCATAACCTTGTTAGTCACCAACACCACCCCTGTGCTCCGTTCCATTTTAATGCTAAGTGAGTTCCCCTTCCATCTCACATCTTTATAACAGAGCCAGGGTGATTGAAAATCAGATCAAGGACTCCTCTCTCCCACATTTCTTCGAAGGGAAGCCAAAGGCACGTAAGGCTCCCGCGGCACCCACCACCGAGGGGGTGACCATCAATGAGTCTGTCAGTGCCTGCAGCAACCTTTGAGGCCTCCCAACAGTCCTCCCATTCTCCTTCCAACCCTTCTTCCAACCCTCACCAATTCCCATCTCACCCCTCTAAGCCTTACTCCGTCGTTCCCCCTCCTTCTGGATACACCCGACCTGGCCCCAAAAGGTCACACTACCCTCCTCTCCTTGAGACTCTCGAGGATGTGTTCTTCGCTCTCATGTCCTGCGATGCGATTCACTCCCCCCACAAGGGAGAACATCAATCCGAGGGTCGATACCTCCAAGTACTGCCCATACCATAGGCTCATGGTCACTTCATCAACAATTGCTTTACCTTCCGTGACTGGGTCTATGATATGAATGACCAGGTAGAATCAACTGGGATGACGTCAAGGTGACCATAGCAAAGTCTAGGTACACCAAAAAAGACCTTAGCATTTTCAGTAACCCTCTCCCCACTCACCAACCAACAACCCTCCTCTAAAACCCATGAGAGCGTGCATACCATGGTACACCTAGGACCTCGGGTTGTGAGG
The DNA here is from genome assembly GCA_014218235.1 of Colocasia esculenta. Taxonomy (NCBI): domain Eukaryota; kingdom Viridiplantae; phylum Streptophyta; class Magnoliopsida; order Alismatales; family Araceae; genus Colocasia; species Colocasia esculenta. The sequence continues at coordinate 207,029,102 of CM024753.1, forward strand.
AGAGAGCAACAGTGGGGGTAGAAGTTTCGAAGAGTGGTACCCATGTCCCACGGCCGAGTCTCAGGAGCCTTCTGTGTCGGTAGATGCCATCCTAGAGGAGAGACCATTAGTGCTCATCCGTCCTCCCCAAGATGCTCATCCCACTATCCTCACTCACCTTGCCAATGAGTCATCCTCCCGACCCCCCTCCCTCATCCGTCCTCAGTCTCAGGAGGCCGTGCATGTCACGCTCCGAACCCGATTGTTCCTCCACCCCCGCGGCCATCCCAAGATGAGGAGGATAATGGGCCTCCACCCCCGGCCGGCACCGAATATGATATTCTCCAACATCTTGATAAGACGCCCGCGAGGGTGTCTATTTAGAATTGATTCGGAGGTTGCCATCACATCAATCCACTCTCCTCCAGTTCCTCCAGAAAATCATGGTTAATGATGACCTCCCTCCTAGTGGGGTCACCGGCGCCATTCTCTCCCTCACCCAAGGACCCTCAATTTCCTTCTCGGACAAGGATCTTGCCACCCCCGAGTGTCGTTCGCTCCCCCTTTGCCTCACCATCAACCTCAATGGGGTTTCGGTGGACTCTACTCTCATCGACACCGGGGCGTCCATTAATGTCTGTCCAATGAAGACCCTTAAGCAATTGGGTTTAGGGTAAGAGAATCTGGAGAAGAGTTGCTCCACCATCGCCGCCTACGACAACTCCAAAAGGGTTGCCAAAGGCAAAATTGTTCTTAAGCTAGGAATCGAAACCCATCACCATGTCCACCGAGTTCCTAGTCCTTGATGTCGACTCGGCCTACAAGGCCATCCTAGGTCGTCCCTGGCTGGAACAAACTTTAGGGGTCCCTTCCACCCCGCCCACCAATGCTTCAAATTTCCTTTCAATGGGCGGGTGATCAAGATCAAGAGCATTCCCATCTTGGAGACCCTCAATGCGGTCACACTGAGCAATGCCGCACTTGTTCATTCCGGATAAGGGGAAGAAACCAGTCATGTCAATCTTTGACATCCCCTTACCCTGTGACCTTACCCAACTTTTCCAAACCTGCTGTAGAATCCCATGTCCCATGTCCCCTGGGAAAGGGTTGGGAAGTCATGGCTAATATCGGCTATGTTCATGGCCGCGGGTTAGGCACAGATGAACAAGGAGAGGTCCAGAATGTCCAGGCAATTAGGAGGTTGTTACCAAAGGCCGGTCTAGGTTTCCACCCAGACCCTGTCCATCCCAACCCGTTCATACCATATCAACCTCTTACCTAGACGTTAAAGGAGCATTTTGTCCAGGGGCCGAACCAGTTGGGGATCAGGGAGCCCATAATTGAAGAAATACCTTGCTCTGAGAGTGAGGAAGAAGAAGACGAGGAAGAGGATGCCCAAATAGAGGACATTTCTGACGATTTTGGCCTCCTCTCCCTCTTTGGCTCTGATCTCCCTTCTCCTCCATCCTCACCACCTCCATCTCCATCTTCCTCTACTTTTGTGTGCCCGCCACACAATTCAGTTCATCTATCCATCTCTAATCCCCTTTTTTCTCCTCCTGTCCTCTCTCCATCCCTCATCCCGCCGGTCGAGGCTGCCTTGAGTTAGCAACTCATGGTTCTAGGCATTGACTCCAAAAAAAAAATGCCAATTTTGAAAGTTGGAAATCCGAGGTCTCCATTGAGCACCCCTCCTCTCTGGAACCTCTTCCGCTCGGCCAGGGGCCGACGCTTTCCGGCCTAAGCTCCTCTTGCCCCTCTAGGGGCACTTCCCCTGTACATAGTTTTGTATATAGCAGTCATGTAAATAGCGGTCTAGATTCTAGTTTAGAGTCAGGTCTAAAGGTTAGTCTAGGGTTTGGTTTAAGTCTAGGAGAGTCTAGTTCCTCTCAGCCATGTGTGCGCAAGGAGAAGGGTAGGCAAGTTCCTGCCCGTTCATTATGGCCTTGGCTGAGAGATGCGCTAAGTTAAGTCAGGTGCCAGATTTTCTTGAGGATTCTGCTCTCGTCGAGTCTGACTTTGAAGAAGGTGACTCCGTAGACGACGGTTTAGGAGTCTATCTGCTAGATTTTAATGAGGAGAGTGAGTTAGGAGATCCTGGGTCGGGAGAAGAGGACCCAGTGAGCTCCTATGTGGATGGCACAAAGAGGTTCGACGAGCCAACCATGGCGCAGACGAGCCCACTAAAGAAGTCAACCTTGGCACTGAAGAATCCCCGAAGACAGTTTTGATTAGTGCCAACTTGAGTGTTGAAGAAGAAGAAGCCTTGGTAGCTATTCTTAAAGAATTTTTCGACGGATTTGCTTGGTCTTACGAGGACATGCTGGGACTCGACACCTCTTTGGTTGAGCACCGATTGGTGCTAAAAGCCGATGCAAAGGCCGTCAAGCAAAAGTTGAGAAGGCTACATCCTAAGCTGGCACTCAAGATCAAAGAGGAGTTGACAAATTGCACAAAGCCAAATTTATTAGGGTGTGCTATATCCACAGTGGGTAGCTATATCGTCCCTGTAATGAAGAAGGACGGTAAGGTTAGGATCTGTTAGATTTCCGTGACCTTAATCGTGCTTGCCCAAAGGACGATTTCCCTCTCCCACACATAGATGTCCTAGTGGACAATACTGCCGGCTTCGAGCTTTTGTCGTTTATGGATGGTTTCTCTGGGTACAACCAGATTCGCTTGGCGGAGGAAGACCAGGAGAAGACTTCATTTACAACGCCCTGGGGGACTTACTGTTACGTCGTCATGCCATTCGGATTAAAGAATGCGGGAGCAACCTATCAAAGGGCATGATGGCAATTTTTCATGACATGATGCAGGTGCATATGGAGGTCTATGTGGATGATGTCTTAGTAAAATCAAAGACTCGACATGGCCATGCTGAAGTCCTCCGGGCAGTTCTCCAAAGGTCTAGAGAGCATAATCTTAAGATGAACCCCAAGAAGTGCGTCTTTGGTGTCTCTTCGGGAAATTGCTCGGGTTCATAGTAAGTAAGCGGGGAATTGAAATTGATCCTAACAAGGCCAAAGCATAATTGACATGCCTCCTCCTAGAATATCAGAGAAGTTAGAGGCTAATTGGCAGACTCCAGTTCATTCGGAGATTATCTCCCAGCATTCAATCCGCTGTAAGCCCTTCTACGAGATGCTTAGAGGAGAGGCGAAGTTTAATTGGGACGATAAATGTCAGAAGGCCTTTGATGATTGAAGAGTTATCTTTTAATCCCCCTGTTCTCCTCGCTCCTCCGGTCCCGGGTCGGCCTTTACTGCTCTATGTGTCAACCACTGAGGATTCAACTGGAGCGGTTTTGACCCAATACGATGACGAGAAGAAGGAGAGAGCGGTATACTATTTCTAAGTTATTTAATGAGGCTGAAAAGAAGTACACCGCCATGGAAAGAACGTGCGCGGCCATCGTCTGGGTTGCCCAGAAGTTGAAGCACTATTTCTTGGATTATGAAGTAAAACTTCTGGCGCGTATGGACCCTATTCGGTACTTACTTGAGAAGCCTGTCCTGACTGACCGGTTAATGAGGTGGCAAAGTTTTTCTCAACCATTTGATATCACCTACGTTAACCAAAAGTCAATCAAGGGGCACGCTATCGCTGAGCATTTGGCCCACCACCCTTTACCTCATACTCTCCCGTTGATGAAAGCTTTCCCGATGAAGAGTTAGGAGACATTATCGATGGTGAACCTTCATGGGTGCTTACTTCGATGGGGAGCTCAATTCTAAAGGGTGTGGGATAGGGGCATTCCTCCTCTCTCCGAAGGGATAGTCATCCCGCACGCCTATCAGTAACCTTCCGAGCCACGAACAATGTGGCTGAGTACGAGACTCTCTTATTGGGCTGAAAATGGCTTTATTGCTCGGAGTCAAGGAGTTAAGGATTATTGGAGATTCACAGTTGATACTCCGGAAATCTCTTAGTAAGTACCAGACTCGGGACCCCAAGCTGAAACCATACCAAGAATTTGTTGGAAAAGTAGTTCGACAGTTTAGGAAGCTCACTCTAGTTCACACTACTAGGGCCCAAAATATCCTAGCAGATTCACTTGCTTCCCTTGCGTCTTCCATTCCCATTCCTTTGGGAAAATCTTCGGAAACTGTCTCTGTCCAGAGGTTGAGAGTCCCTTCCCATGTCGATCCTTGGTTCTCTCAACTCGTGCGTCCTTCCTCATCCCTTCGGGTCCATGCGCTTTCCAAAGAGCCAGAAATCAACCTCGATGATGGCCATCCCTGGTATTTTGACATCGAGAATTTTCTCAAAGATGGATCCTTCCCTGATTATGCCACCTCTGCCGATAGACGGGCAATTCGTCGCGTCTCGAAGCGGTACAAGATCATAGGTGGCATTTTGTACAAAAAGTCTCTCAACGGGGTGTATCTCCGTTGCCTTGATGAATTCGAGTCTCAAAATGTTGTTGAAGCTGCTCACTCTAGTGAATGTGGTGGCCATGTTAATGGTAGAGCAATTGCCCAAAAGTTGCTAAGACATTATTACTGGCCCACCATGGAAGAGGATTGCACTCATTTCGTCCGTCACTGTGCTAAGTGCCAATTACACGGTGACAAAATCCATGCTCCTTCTTCCTCTCTTCATCCCCTTATTGCTCCATGGCCCTTCGCCATGTGGGCATTCGACGTGGTCGATCCTCTTGCGGACAGAACCGGAGAAATCCGTAAGAAATCCTTCATTCTGACCGCCACGGAGTACTTCACAAAGTGGGCTGAAGCAGAAGCGTTCATAGAAGTCAAAGCTTCAACGGTCGTCAAGTTCATCAAGCGCAACATCCTTGCAAGATTTGGCGTGCCTCGGGACATCGTCACCGACAACGGACCGCAATTCACTTCACAGAAGCTTCGCGACATGTGTGGTAAATATGGTATCAATTTGCATCATTCATCCCCATATTATCCACAAGGTAATGGACAAGCGGAAGCTACTAATAAAACTCTCATTAAAATTATAAAGAAAACATGCAGATCTCATAACAATGCTGACTGGCCAGATCGCTTAGTTGATGCTCTTTGGGCTTATCGCACCTCCGTCCGCACTCCTACGGGGCAACCCCCTATGCGTTGACGTACGGATCAGATGCGATACTCCCATATGAGATCTTCGTCCCCTCACTTAGAGTTCAACTGGATTCCGAGCTCGATCCTGATCAACGTCGGGAAGCCTTGTTGGCACAACTTGAACTCTTAGATGAGAGGCGAATGATAGCGGCTGACCATGCTCAAGTCTATCGTCAGAGAATTGCACGTTTTTATGCCAAACGAGTTCTTGAGAGAAAGTTTGAAGTGGGTGAGATGGTCCTTAAGCGTAAAATTTTGAAAGCACCAGGTCCCAGGAGCAAATTGCAAGAAAATTGGGAAGGTCCGTTGGTTGTCAAAGAGGTTTACTCAGGGAACGCTTATAGGTTAGTGGATGCCGAAGGAGTCGAATTGACGCACCCTTGGAACGCAGTCTACCTCAAGAAGTTCTATCCTTAGTCAGTCAGTCATTCATCACTTGCCAATGGTTTGAGGTTTGAGTCTCTACTTTTCCACGTGGCCACTAGTCAGGTAAGACTCATTCACACACCACACGATGTTAAGATATTGCCCCTTTGGCTGGAAAATCACTAGTACACTCGGGTGATCTCATCTGGTCAATATGTTTCCCCTATTCTTTTCTCACTCGGTCGTGTCTGGAAGCGGAACAAACTACAAGTAGGGACCCACCCACTCTCATTTAAAAGGACAAGGTCACCACAAGTAGGGGCAACTAATAAAAAGCAAGGGGCAAAATGTCAAATCAAGCCTCAAAAGGGGGAAAAGAAAAGCCAGAAGGTCAAAAAAGGGTAGCAAAAAGTACGTACCCGGAAAAAGGCTGACCAACTCAAGGAGGTAGTAAAAAGTACATGCCTCCACCCCAGAAATTAGAAATAAAATGAGAAATGAAAAATTCCCTGCAAACAATGGTTGACCAAGTCTGTTTAATATGAGATGTCGTTTGGAAACACAAAGTAGTTTGAACCAATGCCCTACATGACTTCCTATACATTTCTTCACATTTCTCCCTCTAGGGGCAATTTGTGTTGTATAGATCCTCCGTAGTGGAAAATATCAAGAAGGCTAGAGGCAATTTCCAACATCAAGGAATTCATGCACGTCCCTCCTCACTCTTGGCCTATGTGGTTAAGTAAATCATGTAAACCCTATATCGCAACATGTGATGAATACGTGTCTTAGAGTCCAAAAATAAAAAAATAAATACAAAAATACAAAAAAGAGAGTCTTTTGATATATATATTTCACGTTGTACATATTTTCTCCCCAATTTTCTCTCCTTATTTTCAAAAGCCAAAAAATTAGAAATAAAAAAAAAAACCAAAAAATTAGTGGTACTATGTATATACACTAACATTTTGCTTATCCGCTTATTTACTTATTTTCCAAATAAAAAACCAAAAAAAATTCAGAAAACCCCAAAAAAACTACAAAAAAATACATGTGCATATTTCCCTTTCAGTTATTTTATTATTGTGTTCCTATCTTTAATTAGACATTAGCCCCTTGACCAGATCTCAAGAAAGGTATATCATAGGCAAGGGGCTAAAAACAATCTACACTAACATGTTTCCTTTAAGTGTTGTGGATACATGATGCAGGAACCAAAGAACAAAAGCAAACCATTCAAGTGCAAATGACAAAAGTCCACAAATTTCACTATAATGATCAAGTTCTGTACATATCATGACAGGGGCATACCCCTGGTGGTACAAAAGCTCACTCCTCTCTCCTCTCACCCTCGCTAGGCCTCGGCCTACGCGAGCTGAGCTCCTCCTCCTCCTCTCCTCCCTCGACGCCTGTCTGGGACGGGAGGTCTCGTCGCAGTGGAGGCCTCTGGGCGTGCTCCCGCTCCTCGTCGGACGGACGGATCTCCCAATGACACGATGTCATCAAGAGATCCGAACACGGACCCCATCCTCCCAGCCGCCTCCTGCTGAGTCTGTCGCTGTTGCTCCCGCGCGCTTCTTCAGCACCCAGTTCTTCAGGAACTCCAGGTCCGCGAAAGCCTGCACTCGGGCCTCGATGGCCCGTATCTTCTCGGCATCTGCATCCCTCGCGCTGTTCCGGAACGCGGTCATGCGACCCTCCATCCTCGCAGATCCAGCCGCAGCAGGCCTCAACCTGCGCCTGGAGGGTCGCTACTCCTCCTGCCTGTCGCTGCACACCAAAAATAAGCAAACACGTCAAATCAAGTCAAATCACAAATGTTCAGGTTTGGTCGTTCAGTGTCTTACCTCCGCCTCGATCTCCTGGATCCGCTCATTCGCCCTATCCAGGGCCTCCTGCAGGCGGACCGCCAGGTCCCCTCCGGCTGGCCGGGCAGACGAGCTCGCCCCTACATCGTGGCTCGCCCGCACCCTCTGTTGCTCCGCCCTCTGCATTCACATATCTTGGTCAGCAATCAAATCAAATCAATGTCAAATCAATTTCAAGATAGTGTTAATGCCACTTACCAATGTCCTGACCTCGGCCCGGAGCCTCGTCAGCTCCACCTCCTGCTCGGCCAATCGCCCCTCCAAAAGGCGGATGGCCTCTGACTCCGGCATCTGCCAGATGCACTTCAAGGTTAGAATCAAATGAGGCAATCCACTAACCAAGGCTTAAAGTTAGAAGTTTCACTCACCACTCGCCGGTCAAGTCGGAGACGTCCAGCGTACCGTGCTTGATAATCCTCCATGTACGCTGAACTGTCCTGGAGGTCTCTCTGCTGGACCACCTGCTCTCCACCCTCGCGCCAGTACGCGACTGTGCTGCCGTGGTCCGCTCCCCAGTCACGGTCCTCGGCGAAGAACCACCGGCGCGAGTGTCCCTCTCTCCGAGGGAAGGCACCTCGATGGCCGGCTGGTGCCAGCTCAGAGTCCGTACCACCAACTCCAAATACAGCACCTCGCATGTCCCAAGGCATAGTAAGAGGAGGTGGCGGTTGAAAAGGGGCCGCCCGCCGCCACCGCCGGGTGCGAGGCGTCCACCTCCCCCGCATATGGGGTCCACACTACCTGAGAAGATGAGAAAATACTGGTCAGTCACATTCATTAAGTGCAGCAGCAATTGAAAGAATGTAAGAACTAGTTAAGGTTTTCATACCTGCTCGTGCGGGTAGTGGTCAAGTGCGACCCGCACGTCTCCGGCCCTCCTGTCAGTAACCCTGGGGTCCGGGGCCACCTCCCACCTCGTCATGAGAGGCACCATCGTCTGGCGCCCCTCTGCAAGTGTCCCGCGCCCCATAGGGAAGCGGGTGTACCCTCAGATCTGCAAGGCAACAAGAAACAGAATGTCAGTCAAGCAGTTTAAGCAATATTCAATGATGAGCATTAAAAGAACTTTGTGTACCTGTAAGAAGGGGGTGAAGCCCCCTGTGCTCTGAGAGCGCTGCGAGCTGCTCGGGAGAAGTGAGAAAAGGTGTCCCAGTATCGCAGCACCCCAAGCATACCTCCCTGCCTGCTCAAGGTCCCGCAATAGCAGCACGAACTTGCAGTTCATCTGAGATGACTGTGTCGCGAACAGCAGGCGTCCAAAGAGGTAACTGACGAAAATCCGCACCGAGCGCTCCTCGCTCCGGTCTCCTAGGTCGAGTGCCCCCCCACTCCAGTATAAAACTCATCCAATGTCTCTAGGGGTCCTCTCCTCCTACCCCTCAATCCTGCTGCCTCCGACAACGATCCGAGCAGAATGCTCCGGATCGGTCTCCTCCTCCCGGCCACAAACTCTGCCCCAGTAGCTCTGCGATATCTCATGATAGTCTCTCCTCTCCAGCCCGACTACCGGCTCTCCTTGAACCGGTAGCCCTGTCAGATACGTCACATCCTCCTCCAATGTGGGTATCATGTGACCCCAAGGCATGATGAATGCCTTGCAGTCCTCCTCCCATTTCTCCCTCAACGCCTCCAAGTAAGGGACATCTAAGTGAAAAGGCGCACCGATAGTAGATGTCCGAACCCCATCCTCGCTATCTGGCCTGCTGGGCCTCTGGAAGTGCCCGGTACCACGCCCAGTACAAATCCCAAGTCACCCTGCTCCTCATTCGGCCTTTACCCTGCAGAAAACACAGGAAACTTAACGTCAGCATCGATTGCCGTAAGCTTAAATTGGCGGCAAGGGTATGCCGTCTACACTCAGTCAGCGTCCAGGTATGGCCATTAGTTCCTGTATTGGTGTCCAACACATTGCCGTTAAGTTCACATAAACGGCAATGCGTTCGACGTTTACAGGAACTCGACGTCCATGGGTGGTCATCGAGTTCTTCTCCCCACGACCAGCACCTTGACGTCAAGTTACTTTTGACGTCAAAGGGTTGGACGTCGGTAGGAACTCGACGGCAACCGATGTTGCCGTCAAGTTCCTGTCTGACCCAGACGGCACTTCCCTTGTTTTCCCTTCTTTTCACCAAATCAAATGCACAAAACACAGAGGTTTTAGAGGCCTACCTTGGGCCGACGAGGTGCCTCCGCCTCCGTCTCAGCTCCTCCCTCAGTCTCTTCCCCCTCCGGTACGTCCTCCATCGCCACTTCTTCCTCTTCCTCCGCCGTAGCCCTCTCCTCCTCTTCCTCTTCCTCCTCCGGTTGGCGACGGCCCCGGAGAATCCCTCTTTTCTCCCTCCTCCTCATCACGATCTCGAGCAAGGCGAGTGGAGAAGCAAGGTTTGGTTTGGTTTTCTTTCTTTCTCCCCGTGCTTGGGAATGTTGGCCCTTTTGGTACGGCAGCAAGCCAACCTAGAGGGGGGGTGAATAGTTTTTTCTGAAATCTGAAATAGAATCTTAAACACAGAAAATAACACTTGAAGCTTGGTTAGTTCAGTGTGATAGAGAGTGCAGTGCGGAAGCAAATAAACATCACACAAGGACACAGGAGATTTATCCTGGTTCGGCGGCCCTTCCCACATAGAAGTCCTACGTCCAGTCCCCAAGCAAACTCTTGGGATTTCACTAACCAAGGGTACAGTCCCCCTTATGGACCTTACAACACCCTGGATCCCCCACCAGGTCTTCTTCTCTTTCCCGGCAAGAAGGCAGCCCACTTCTCTTACAGGTAAGAAGCCAACCTCCTGGAACAAACCCCAGTGCGGTTCTGCTAGACACAAACCCCTAGCTGGGTTGACAACTGGTACAAACCCCAGTTAGGTTCTGCTAGACACCACCCCTAGCTGGGTTAACAACTGTATACAGTCCTACAGCTGGACACAGATCTTTCTTAGAAGATCAGACTGAGAGACCTTACAAGATGAACACTCATGTAAAGCTCACAGTCCCAAACTCTCCCCAGATATACAATGAGCTCGGAGAGAAAACAGAAGAGAGAAAAGAGGCTCGAATGCTTGAAAGCTTGGAAGCTTGAGAGCTTGAAATGCTTCTTCTTGGCTCGGGCTCTTTCTCTCTTTCCTTGAGTGTATGTGGCGTGAAGGTGCTTCTCACAGATGTACACTCCTTCAAAGATATTCAAGAAAAGGCTCTTGTTGTTCTTCAGCAATGCTCCATCTTTTATATTGAGCAGCTTTAGAATAGATCCGTTGAAGAGATCCGTTGGAGTTCTAGCCGTTGCTCATCTCCTCTTCATTTGTCTTAATCAGACTCTGATGGTCTTCGATGTCTGTAAGCATAGAAGAGAGTGTTAGCATAAAAGAGTGTTTATGATAAACGATGCATGGTACTGTGCTTCTGCTAACATACTGAAATAGAGGTCATATCTTTTTGACAAGACTCTGAAATATGCATGCAGCTTTTTGTCAGAAGATATTTGACTTTTTATTTAAGCGCCAAGCATATTTGAAATATAAAGGCAATCTGTGTTTGATCAGAATTCATGAAGAATCGTTATGAGCATGACTTATGAAATCGTTATGGGAACGATTTCTTAACAAATCGTTGTGAAGGCAAGTCGTTGCGCTCACTTATAGAATCGTTATGAGATCGACTTCTTAGAAAATCATTTCGGTCACTTAAGGAATCGTTATGGGAACGACTCTTATCAAATCAATACGCTCAAAGAAGAAATCGTTATGGCCACTTATCAAATCGTTATGGCATCGACTTCTTAGCAAATCGTTGCGCTTACAGAAGAAATCGTTGCGAACACTTATGAAATCGTTATGGCATCGATTTCTTAACAATCGTTATGGGAACGATTTCTTACCAAATCACTGCGCTCAAAGAAGAAATCGTTATGGCATCGACTTCTTAACAAATCGTTGCGCTTAATATTTTGGCACTTAAACAGAAATCGATGTATATTGATTAAACATCGATTTTACATTTTAGTGCGTCAAAAATAATCATAAATATTGATGAACAATCTAATCATAAATTTTGTTAGCACCAAAATATGGGGTAATAAAAAGTGGTTCAACAGGAAGGCGTAATGGCGCCCGGGAGAAGGCGTCGGTTCACAAAAAGGTTGTTTCCTGGTTTAACGTCAAGGTATGGACGTCTACCTTTTTCCTGATGTCAAGCCCTGGCCGCAGACGTACCGTCAACGGCCATGGTATGGACGTCAATGTCTCTTCAATGTCAGACCTCGAAGTTTGGTCAACGACCATGTCTGGCCGTCTACTTTGAATGTCGACGGCAACCTATCTGGACATTGACCAGCTGTCTCAGTGGTTGGCGACGGGTCCTGGACGTTGACTTGTAGTCGGCGGCCGTCGATGTGGATGCCAACAACCCCACACTCAGTCCTCACAGCACACTCTTTTGGACCCTTTTGAAGCCATTTCATCCCATACATTCCACAAGTTAAGCAATTCAAGTCATTCAACACAAGTGCAATTCACTTTTATTCATCAAAGTTTGTGTTACACTTATTCAAAACAGGAAGATACATCATTTTGCCCTGCGGGCCATAAAGAAATCACATGAAATGGGACAAATGGTGTCTGTGAAATCCTCGTACTGCCATATATCTTCTGGTGTTTTCTGCAATGCCAGTCCCACCTTCTTGCTCACTGTGTATTTCTTCCAAGTCTTCATAGCTTTCTTCATCATCCTTTCATTCTTCCCAGTGACTATCATATCGGTGCAACTGGATGGAGTTGGAATTTCCCGTGGAATCCCAAGCTGACAGTGGCACCGATGTGGTTGGTACACCACCATCCGATCTGCTCCTATTAGCCACAAATCTCTGTCCTCCCTAGTCCTTGCTCTGAACTCAATAGTGTTCATGAACAGTGGCCTCACGATGAAGTCATCCATCACCAGGAATGCCAAGTGGTCTCTCCAAGCATCTCTGCTCTTCAAGTGTGCTATCACACACTTGATCTCACCTTCCGGGTCATACCATGCCCTGTTACAGTACACTGAACTCCGAAGGAAGATTCTGGAGGGGGTAGGTTGTGCTTCGGCAAAATCAAACTTTAAATGGGCTTCCATCCATACCTGGAGCAGAAACAAACTCCCGCAGGTGCGTCCGCCTAGGCTCATTGTGGTGAGCGAACTGTACAGGTGGGCCAGCACTGCAGGGGCAAGTGACTGCCCGCGCCACAACAGAGAAAGTACTCCAACATGCTCATAAAGGATGAAGTCATCGCTCGTAGGGAACAAGAAGACTCCAGCCAGGCAGAGTGTCAATCCCCGGGTCGCCCTTTCTCCGCCAATCTCCCTCGCATGCTGGATCAACCACCAGGCCAGCCGGTCTAGGAAGATCCCGTTCTTGTTCGTCATCCGTAACACCTCCTTCTTGTCTCGTACAATGTTCGTGAGGACCTCTTCCCACGGGAGGAGAGGAGTCGCTGCATCGTACTCCAGGCACCGCTGCCATCCCAGGAACAGTTCCACCTCCTCCAGCAACACGCTCGCCTCAAAGCCCTGGAACACGAACGTGTGCGTGTGCGGGTGCCATCTCTCCACCAACGCCCCCAGGGCGTCGAATCCCCACCACATGTCCTTCATGTTCTTGCCAGAACCACCATGAAGTTCAAACTCCACATGCCAACGAAGCCCCGCATGTCCAGCGTTATGGCATTTACCAGGTTCACAAGCCAAGAAAAGGCCCGTACTTGGCCTTGGCTCGGGAATGCAGGGATTTCCTGCATAAGGGTGGAGTTCTGTAAGAACAAGGTGTGGGGCGTTTTTAGCCCAGGAAGGAACGGAAATAATCATTGTTTACCTCTCCGTTGGCCAGACGGGTGCTCAGGTGTCCCGGAACTTCACTCAGAACTCCGGATTTGCGCCTATGGATCGTCCGGTCGATGAGGAGGCCATTTCGTTGTGCTTCTCTGTCTCACTGCTCTCTGGTTCGCAGCAGAAGTAGGGAGGGACGGAGGTAGGAGATGGTAGAGTCCCTATGGACTCCCATCACCTATATTTTCGGCCTGATCCGCTGTCAGGTAGGCGTCCAGATCGGTGGACGTCAGTGTATGGTTAACGGCCACAAGTCTGGACGTTAACAGGTGTACTGGTGGCCATCGATGTGGATGTTTACTCCCCGGATACTTTTAAATGTCTATTTCTTTATATGGCCTTTATCCTTTATCTTGTGCTTCAAGTTGTTTTGCAGATATCTTAAGCACAAGCTGAACTTCAAATTCGGAACGCTCATGCGACCTTGAGCGTCACAGGTATGTCTAACATAGGACCCCACCAGAGGCGAATAACTTGGCGACCGTGAACCCTGAGTTCCCCTTCACCAAAAACCATGATGGTTTTGCGATCTCTCAGTTATTCGTATGGCCTTTAGAATTTTCCTCTGGTACTAACTTGCATTTTAGATAGGCAACCCACACCAGCATGCATCTTCACTGCTAACACTCTCTTACTAACTCTAAAAAAAAAATGGTGATTTTTCTCGATCATATGTTTGCTCCATGGCTCCCCAGCTTAGGTAGCCTACCGGGTCTGTCCTTCATGACTATCCAAGTTGATATCGGGTCCTTGTTGCCCCCTTCTCCACTTGTCCCCCGTGCTTTTCACAAATGATCATTCCAGCCTTATTGAGTTCATTTGAGCATTCGCTAGTCGTGAGCTTAATTCCGGACTTCAGGCTTTCCAAGCATGTGATTCCAGTTAGAATCTTTTGATAATCCTTTGAGAGATCAACCAACTCCTTGTCTTCGTGACCTCCTAAATTCGGGACCGACGTCCTGATTAGGCCTGCGAGCCCACAAGCTCCGGTCATGAGACCCTCCAGATTCAACCGTCATATTACAACTCCTTTGACTCAGACACGCCGGAAACTGGTCAAAGTCCGACACGGCCATGCCAGGGACCCTGCCATTGGGTCGCAGTTGTAATTACACGGGTAGATCACCCTTTTTCTTACCCCTATTTGTCTCTCAGACGGAACGTCATCTGTTTCTAGCCTGTCTCTTTCGTTTGGTCTGCTAGAATTCCTATCCTCGGAGATGGCCCTTCCATCAAATCTCCGCGTCCTTTGTTTACTGAGACACCAACCTTTCAGTCCGCTCTGCTCCCTTGCAAGACCGGATGTCTCGGAGGGGCATTTGTAGACGCGAGATTTGGCCCATCTCCAGCAAGCCTCTTTTGGCCCATTAAGCCTCGTTTGACCATTTGTTGACCAGCCTCGAATACCATGTAGACGGCAACATCGATGGCCGCCGACTACTGGTTGGCGCAATACCCCTGGACGTTGACCCAAGTTGGCGTCCACATACATGGACGCCTGCATGCGGTTGGCGGCATGATCAATGGACGTCAACAGGGTTTACCTGGTCTACGCAACTACCCCAAGATTCCAGCCCACTTGCACCATTCTCTCGGCCATGCAACGCATGTAGCCATTCCCAACGGGCATATGGGCCACCTAGGCACCCCATTGACCTAGTAAAAATCCTACTTGGCCTCTCCCCATTGGTTGGACCTTTAATGCATGGATTGCCAAGTGTGCAAGTGTGTTTCTTCACACTTGAACATCCAAGGCTCTCAACCCCGAGCTCCACTGTCTATATAACCTCCCTTTGAGCCCTCTGAGCAAGGGGGGAGAGGCTGGACGTCCATATGCTGAAGCTTTGAGAGAGGAGAGAGAAAACCTTACCCAACCTTCCATCACTCATCCTCTTCACTCTCTCCACACTTGGGACGTCTAGGAGGCTTGCTTTGGAGCTGGAGGAGTCCTTGCAAGGAGCTACAACATCAACAATGAGGATCTACACCTCCTTCCCTCTCTCTCCTCTTACTTACTTTTTAGCTAGTTTGCATGTTGCACACACCTTCCCACTCACCCTAGGCACGTAGGTCACCTTCCTACACACCTAGAAAGGGGTTTCCCAACCAAAAACGGAGGGAAGAAGGGTGGTCATAGCATTTGGCCACCCCTCTTCTCAAGTCCGCAACCGGTACGGGACTTTCCTTTTGGGTCTTTCATACTTCGTTTTGAGCATTTACCACACTCCCTAGAGTCTAATAGAGTCTTTGTTTTGGCAGGAACAACCCGCAGAAGACTACAGAGCTCTTCTCCTTTGGCCGGCCGGAGGAGGAGAAGTTGAAGTCCCACCATCACCCGCAACGCGAGGCCACTGCACCAACGTGATCACAGCAACCCCTTGGGCACAGGTAAGGCCCTGGCGATCACCAAATCCCCTTCGTTTCGCTTGTTTGCTTCATTTTCCTTCTAGTCAACTCAGTCAACCGGAGGGTCAACGTGGTCAACCGGAGACCCCTTCATCGCCAACGAGAGTCCGGCGGCGTCCGCAAGCATCCGAGAGATCCGGTGACGGAGCGGAACGAACCGTCTACAGCTCTCTTATACTTATCATCCGCATTGAGAGTGGACGTGTTAAAATAGTTTATTATTAGGAAAAAGATAAAATATTTCTTATACTTATAGTAATAGTGTCCTAATTTATCATCTTAAGGTTTTGTTAAAAAGCCCAATCAAATATTAAATCTAACGCACCCAACCAGTCGGTCCCGTTATTCCTCTTTGTGGCCTTTCTCGCTCCCATTTCTCGAGTGCACTCATCTATTTTGTGATCCCTCCATATGTTTATATATGCCAAGATACTGCAAGAGGCAGTGCAAGTATATATGCTTATCATTTTTATAGGACAAATTATTAGGAGTCCCTATCAGATTTTTGACTTATTTGTTAGTCCCTAACAAAGCTGTAACTCATTACAGTTAGTGTTATCACTTGTTACAGTATACGTTAAGCCTTGTTACAGTAAGAACCTCCATATTACAGTCAGAGACTTCTAATTAATTTACCCTTTTTTATATCATTTTCTTGTCATTTGTTTATAGTCGATTTTTGAATCTTACAATGGGAACACAATAACTCAAAATTATTCTTCTTGAACTCAAGAGTTTCCATTTTAGTCAATTATCATATTTTTGAACTCGAGAGTTATCATTTCAATTAATTATCTGAGATGAGATAAGAACTTGTCCTCAAGCGCCATAAATGGCTCCCTTTCAGGAAAGGAAAGAAACTTATAATTGTTGACTGAATAAATCACTCATTTATCAAAGTCAGAGAGAGAGAGAGAGACAGTACTTAAAGCAAAGATAGCATGCAAAGAGAAGGGTGGGGGAGAAGTAGGTGTGTAATTGCAAAATCATAGATATCGACATTCAAAGTAAGAAGAGAGAGAAAGAATGTGCATAATAGCTAGTTGACATAGGTAGTATGTAGTAATAGAAACATTTAGTGCCTAGCCAACAAATGTCTGGTCGCTCGGCGGTAGACACAAGTGATAGCGAGGTTCACACCTGCTTTTGTTTACAGATATATTTCGTCCTTGTGTTAAGGGTTTCTCATGTAATAATGGAATTGAAAGCATGAATAGCTCGATTTTTGAATCTTACAATGGGAACACAATAACTCAAAATTATTCTTCTTGAACTCGAGAGTTTCCATTTTAGTCAATTATCATATTTTTTAACTCGAGAGTTGTCATTTCAATTAATTATCTGAGATGAGATGAAAACTTATCCTCAAGTGCCATAAATGGCTCCCTTTCAGGAAAGGAAAGAAACTTGTAATTATTGAATGAATAAATCACCCATTTATTCAAAGTTAGAGAGAGAGAGAGAGAGACAGTACTTAAAGCAAAGATAGCATGCAAAGAGAAGGGTGGGGGAGAAGTAAGGTGTGTAATTGCAAAATCATAGATATCGACATTCAAAGTAAGAGAAAGAGAGAGATAGAATGTGCATAATAGCTAGTTGACATAGGTAGTATGTAGTAAGAGAAACATTTAGTGCCTAGCCAACGAAATGCCTGGTCGCTCGGCAGTAGACACAAGTGATAGGGAGATTCACACACGCTTTTGTTTACATATATATTTTGTCCTTGTGTTAAGTGTTTCTCATGTAATAATGGAATTGAAAGCATGAAGAGCTTGATTTTTAATCTTACAATGGGAACACAATAACTCAAAATTATTCTTTTTGAACTCGAGATTTCCATTTTAGTCAATTATCATATATTTGAACTCGAGAGTTGTCATTTCAATTAATTATCTGAGATGAGATGAGAACTTGTCCTCAAGTGCCATAAAAGGCTCCCTTTTTAGGAAAGGAAAGAAACTTGTAATTGTTGACTGAATAAATCACCTATTTATTCAAAGTCAGGGAGAGAGAGAGTGTGTGTGTGATGGAACGCCTCGGTCAAGCCCGTTAAACTGATAACGTACTTGATCCGAGTCCGCCTCCCACGAACGGGCCGAAGCCTCGCAAGGGATACCGAACCACAGTTCGTGTAAACACAAAGGAACGCACCACATTTATATTTATATCACAAGTTACATAGCCAAATTTTCACTGAACTGAAAAGAAGTACAAGAGCCTGGGGTATACCCCGAGGTACAACTGAAGAAAGTAAACATACTAACTACGCTACACTGCTGGAGCTGCTACTACACAGCTGGAGGTACCGACCCTGCACCGCTACGGCGCGGCTCTGAACTGGACGATGGTCAAGAAACGTCCTCCTCGCTCTCACCTGTGGGGGTAGGGGTGAGCCTCGCTAGTCACTGGCTCAATAGGGAACTCCCCCAACACCGAGCAAACCAAAACCATGGGTACAAAAGCAATAAACAGTACAAATAATTTATAGAACAGTTAAACAGGATATAAAAGCTGTAAAGTACTCACCGTCTGCCGACTACGAAGAACCACTGCTATAAGTAAACGGCAAAGCCAAACAGGTGTACAAGCTAAAGTAGGGACAGCCAAACACGAGCCACGTGAACTGGTTCGTGACACCAGAAACTGACTCGGACAAGCTAACACAGGTCTACCTCTCAGTCTCGCAGCCACGGACGAAAGGTCTAGCTGCCGCTCCACGTGAAAAGGTCAAGTAACTGTGGAGACCAACTAAACACCACCACCTGCGAACCACACGGTCACAGGCCCATGCCTGACACCTCTAGAGACCCTGGCCCGGGCTCTCTAGAGTGAGGCACTGGAAAAGGACTAGCTGGGGTCCAGTACGTCTACTGGTGTCCGTACCCCCAACTACGAGCGCGCTACAAGTGACTAAAGACAAGTACAAGTGTCACTGTCCCACTGTCGTCTTTCCCTCAGCCGGACGTGCAACTCAAACACAAGAGTGAGGGTGTCCAGGTCAGACGACACAGACCTCGACAGTACAACACAAGTACCGAGACAAAGCCCCGAGCTAACAACCTGGCTCACAAAGAACCTGGGGCACCCAACTGGAGAGGTAACCACGGTAGGCGTCGTACTACTCGCCACGTACACAGAACCACGTGCACGTCACACACAACTACGTGAAACGTCACGTAAACCTCGAGTAACAACGGTCCACACACACGTGAACCCAACTGAACTCACGTGAACAACACGCAACCTCAAAAGTAAATAACTAATTGCATACCCCGTATGCTAAACACAGAAACCATGTGCACTCAGTGCACCCCAGGTGCCAACGCACCATTTATTACCCAATTACCTCAAATAGCCTCTTCTACTTATATTCAAGTAGGCGGCCACATCGACTGCCGCTTACAGGAAGTAGACAGCAATGGATCTGGCCGTCTATATCCTGGTTGATGAGACTGACGTCAATCGACCTTGACGCCAAGATCTTCAGCCTTTGACCCTGCAGAAACCCTAATCCGATTCTACGGGTTTTCCAACCGTTAAAACAACGGTAAAACATACAGTAATAATCCCTCTAACATCCATGCACCATATTTAAACTAAAATAGCATGCTTAACTACTTAAAATCATCAAACCACCCATTATTCCCACATGGTGCAACTTAATCCGAAAATGCATTAACATGCTGATTCAGGTGGTTACGTCGTGTTTTAATGTTTCTACGGAGCTAACAGGGTTCGTCCCCTACCTCAGAACGCGCTAAAACCTCCCGAAATCTCCCGGTTCACACCGAACCCTCCGCGAGCTCCCACGGGAATTGCACCACACCACGGCGTTTCCTCGCGCAATTCGGCAACGCCACGCGTCCCACGATCCTCCAACCACCCTTCAGTGCCTGTTGGAAGCTTTAGAAACACGGGGACGTGAAGCTAGGGCAAGAGGAAGAGAGAAACAGGTGGGAAACCTGCTCTCGGGTGACCCTATAACCTGCAGAATTCTCAGGTTGGCGTCAACCCCTCTGCCGCCAATGGTAACCGCCACCCTAAATGTCCACATCTTGTGCCGCCAAGATCATGCAGTCAACGGCCACACACCTGGACGCCAACTCCAACTGAACTGCAGCAGGTCCTATTTCATTTCAGGACCAAACCTGCACCTTACCTGAACTAACCACACATCCACACCATGCATTCCACACAACCAACTCACATTGGCCTTACAACGGCCATCACAACCATTACCACATGATCCGCATGGATCCGAAAAGCACGCGACGTTACAGAGAGAGACAATACTTAAAGCAAGGATAGCATGTAAAGAGAGGGGTGGGGATAAGTAAGGTTGTAATTGCAAAATCATAGATATCGACATTCAAAGTAAGAAGAGAGAGAAAGAATGTGCATATAGCTAGTTGACATAGGTAGTATGTAATAAGAGAAACATTTAGTGCCTAGCCAACGAAATGCCTGGTCGCTCGGCGGTAGACACAAGTGATAGCGAGATTCACACCTGCTTTTGTTTACAGATATATTCGTCCTTGTGTTAAGTGTTTCTCATGTAATAATGGAATTGAAAGTATGAAGAGATCGAGAGACCACCCTTGGGTGGATAATTGTTGACCCCACACTAGACTATCCACGTCACATTTGAATGAGAGAGAGAGAGAGCTGCAAAATAGCTAACGGACTGCACAAAACATTGATAACATGCAATAATGACAATGAAAGTATGGGAATAGGTCGAGAGACTACCCTTAGTTAGCCACTGCCAAGTCCTTAAGAGACTATCCACGTCACATTTTATCTTATCTCTGAACCAGGGTGGTATATTGATGGTTTCGCACAAATCTATGGATTCTTTCCAACCCCCTCCTCCATCCATAAAATCTCTAATGATGGTGGGGCTTATATTTGCTTGTGTCTACTAGTTTTCCCAAGCATTATATGTTTCTCATGTAGTAATGGCAATTGAAAGCATGAGAAGAACTTGAACGACCAACCTTGGGCAGACAATTTTGAGCCCACAATTATGGACTGTCCTATCATTTGGATGAGAGAGAGGGTGCAAAATAGCTAGTAAACTACACAAACACAAATAACATGTAGTTATGTCATTGAAAGTATGGGAATAGGTCGAGAGACCGCCTTATTTGGCCAATTGTCAAGTCTGTAGGAGACTATCCATGTCATATTTTGTCGTTTTTGTCGTATTCCTGAATTAGGATGGTATACCCATGGTTTTGCACAAACCTGTGGGTTCCTCCCAACCCTCTCCTCCATCGAGATATAATATCCACAGTAGTGGGGTCTACATCTGCTTGTATTTATGGGCGCATTTAACCCCAGTGTTAAGTGTTCTTATATGGTAATGGCATTGAAAGCATGGAAGAACTTGAGAAACCAGCCTTTTGGGTGGCCACTTGGTGAGCCTACAAGGGACTATCCACGAAACACGGCACGAAACATGGATAACATGTAATAATAGCATTGGAAATATGAGAACAGGCCGAGAGACTAGCCTCAATGGCCAACTGTCAAGTCCTCCAGAGAGTATCCACGTCACATTTTGTCGTATCCCCAAACCGGGGCAGTGTACCCATGATTTTGCACAAATCTGTGGATCCCTCTCAACCCCCTCCTCCATCTATATAAATAGTCTCCCTTGGAGCAACCCACTGGCCACCCATCACAGTTAGCTATCTCTTGCATAGCATTGCCCAACAACTCTAGGAGAAGGCATCATCGATCATGGTCACCTTCCTCCCACCTTCTCCAACTCATCTTCCTCTGCCTATTCTGTAGCGTAGTCTCTTGTCCTGCCAACTACCAAGACTAGAGGCATCAACTCCATGGGAAGAAGAACCTCTAAGGGAGGGCTCCTTGACAACAAGATCAACCCTTCTTTCAAGGGGTACGGCGGAAGGAGCTCCATATACAAAGGCGTCATTCAGTAAGTATACTCTTGATAGATCATAATAGGTTGTGATATCTCTTCTTTCTTCATTTGCACTAATCAAGTTTGTTTGATGCATTCAGAAATCGTGTGCCTCAACAATACCAAACCCACCTTTGGAACAAGAACAGTGATAGGGAATGGAAGATATATGGATCGCCACTTAAAGAGATAAAATGCATGTACATCATCATGATCATCATGTAATTAAAGATTTGATATTATTTTACTACTAACTATCAATCTAATACAAATCTTCTTTCTTTCTTATCTGAGTTGTAGATCGACTTTGAAGGAGTTAGATAGAAGAGAAATTTATGCAAACAGGCATTTCTCGTGTCTACTTGAGTGGTGCGTGTATGACGTGTCTTGATTAGTCAGTATATATGTGTGTCATATGATCTAGCATGCCCATCTAATATACATATTTGAGCAATCAAGGCACGTCATGCAAGCAGACATAATAAATGTCGCTTGCAATAAATATTTCTCTTAGATAAAAATATTATGAACGTCGACATATAGTTTGCCTTACAATCGACTTCTGATCTGATCCTTTGCTACTTACATGGTTGATTTAATATTTTGCAGAGGCATTTGATGCTGACGTGGACATTGCTACACATGCGTATGACAGCCTGATATGGCTGCCAAATATTGTGGTGTTGATGCCATTTTGACTTCCTCGTGAGTACTCTTATAGATCTCTCTCTCTCTCTCCCTCTCAAATATATATTTATATATTCCTTACCACCACATATTTAAGGTAGGGTTTTTTCACAAAAAGTATCATTATATGAAAAAATATAATTATATTACCATCATTTTCAAAATATCGTAAAATATACCACTGATAAATAGAAAATATTATAAATTTGCTATTGTGACTAACTTCTATTTGAAGGAAGCAAATATTCATCTAAACTTCATATTTTTGTTAGTTTAATAATGTTTGACTAATAAATATTTTATTATATTTTTTAAGACTTTGAGAATGAGATATGGAAGCAAAGATTGCTTAATCCAAGGGCAAAGATTAAGAAGATTTTTTTTTAATATAGTTTAGTCAAATCCATAGATAAATATGTAGGGAGTAACACCACGCGATGACACATATGTAATGTTTTCCATTTACAATTGACGTATAAGATCTGACTGTACGTATTTAATCAGCAACGATATGTTATACTCGAAATTCTTTACATAACAATGTTACGTGAAAAAAAAATCTTTTAAC
Organism: Colocasia esculenta; assembly: GCA_014218235.1. Taxonomy (NCBI): domain Eukaryota; kingdom Viridiplantae; phylum Streptophyta; class Magnoliopsida; order Alismatales; family Araceae; genus Colocasia; species Colocasia esculenta. The sequence goes on from CM024753.1 coordinate 207,051,842, forward strand.
ATTCCATAAATGCAAACTCCACCTTTCTTAGGAATTAACATTAAATAGCTGCGGTCAAAAAAATTAATTATATATTGAATACATTGGCGCTAAAGATTAAGAAACCTCATATTTATGTCTTCTGCACATTTTAAAACACGATACTTTAATATGTTTATCCTGATAATTAGCAAATCTCAAGAGCATGTACCTTCAAGATGTAGAAGAAGACTTCCATGCATGCATCAGCTAAAGTACTGCCGAATCAAACTTTAGAGATATAAAAGTTAAATATATATCTTAGATGAGAATTCACACAAGCTGTATATATAATATATATATATATATATAATTAGCTTTTGTCTTTGAAACTGGAATTCACAGGCGTAGACGAGGAAGAGTGGGAGATCTAACCGAGCTGCATCGCTACCCTCGCCGCCAGGCTCTACCATGCGCCGGGAACTGCCGCCGCCGGTAGCCTGAACCACCACACGACAGCCGTCTACGCCGGTCACCGGCGGCTTCCATCTTATGGGGAAGATGCTCGGGTTGCCCCCGTACCTTGAGTGGCCGTCGCGTCCCCACGGATCCAAAGGTGCATCGGACGTGGGCCGGTAGCGGCCCTGGCTGCCCGTGGTGATGCTTGAGTTGCTGCTGAGGTTGCAGCGACGGGCGCGACTGCGGGTGGATGCTCGTCGGCGGCAGGCTGCTGCATGCGCCGGTGGGGTCCTGGTGCGGCTATGGGTCTGGCTGCGGGTGGCGATGCCGCGCTCCCAAGGTTTGGCGGAGCGCGTTGCGGGGTACGTGCCTTTTGCGTGCGTTGGAACTGGTGTGCGACAGCCCTGCCACCGGCAACGTGTGGCCGGTCCTCCTGGTGGATCAAGGAGGATAGATGCTCCCGTTTCCAGTTCACCTTGGGGGTGATCACCGGAAAGTTCAAACATGTTAAATGGAGGCTGCATCGACGACCCTGCATCGGATTCAGCCCATGCAGCAAGAGAAGCAGATCAGAACAAGGGTAAAAAGAAAGAGGTAGAGCACATATAGCAAATGGATGTTAATTATATCGAAAGAGAAAAGAAAGTTGTCCGGCCAAAATATTTTATCGGACCTCACATGTTATAAGGTGGAGAGTCTGATGTGACTAATAAAATGGGGCTCTAGATATATTTTTATGGTAAATTAATTAGGAGTCTCTATCAAATTTTTGACTTATTTGCTAGTTCTTAACAAAATTGTAACTCATTAAAGTAAGTGTTATCACGTATTACAGTATATGTTAAGCTCTGTTACAATAAAGACCTCCCTATTACAGTCAGAGACTTCTAATTAATTTGTCTTATTTTTATCTATGAATTCATGAGTAAAAATATTTTTTATTTATGAAAAAAAAAAAACAGAAGATGACCATAATATTTTGACTTTAAGGATAAAATGCTTATGTAAAGCTGCCTAAATTTGTGCACAAAGTGTTGTCCTTACATGAAATTAAAAAAAAATCAAACATATTAGCAACATCTGCACAAAATCTTTTGTCTAAGTGTTGATATATGGCTAAATGTCGACATTTTATATCTTGATCTCTATATTAACATTTGTGTTTGCCCCCAATGATTATTAAATAAAATAATAGATCATGTGGGGATATGATCTTATATAATCCTTGAGATTTCCACGCCTGATGATCTCTTAAAGTTACATTATATAAACGGAATTTGAATTTTGGGATTTTGAAAGCTTATGTGTCAACATTTTGCTAAATGTAAATATTAATTTGTATGTGCATGACCTCTTTTTGTAAGTTAGAGCAAATGAGAGTTTTGGCTTCATAACTTTTAAGATTGTAAATATATATAATATGAAATTTGAATTATACTTTAACTTGAATGTCATGATACATATTAGTAAGCTAAAAATGGGAAAGAGATTCGTTTTTTGTTATTTTTTTGTAAATATCAAACATGATTAAACAAAGGTGATTTGTGAGTTAATTACTCATATCAAAACTAAGGGGGTCAAATTAATAACTAGCAATCAATAGACAATGCATTATACTTTCTTAATTTTTTCTTTCAAAGTGTAGTACTTTTCCTATTCTTTTGTCCCCATGTCAACTTTTGGCGTGTCTGTTTGTGGCATCCATAAAATTACAGTGGCTCAGTAGTAAATGTCCTTCATTGTACACTTTTAGGATGCAACCGGGTCGGGTTTAGAATTAAAAACCTCAGTTTCTAATTCCGATTCTGATAGTCAAAATATAATTCCGATTTCGATTCCAATACAATCAGAATGGTTAATTCCAATTTTCTTTCGATTTTGATTATATTATCAGAATTAAAATTTCAATAAACTAATTAGGTGCTTACCATGGCTTTGTTTTTAAAGTTTATGGGTAATTTATCGAGATAACCGATACCAATTCTAGTTATTTTTAATTCCATTTTCATTCCAATAGTTTATCGAAATATTTGATATTGATTCAGATAAGTTATCAGTACTATTTTTTAATTTTGAAATCAATAATTTTTATCGTAATCAAATCAAAATATCAAGATTTAAAATTCCGTTTGCAGCTCTATACTCGATGCTAAGTTCAAGTCCCCACCCCACCACTCCACACTTACCGATCAAAAAAAAATATTCGTTGAATAAAGATTTTGCTCCTACCAAAGGAGGTAAAATTCTGAACGACCTAGGGTCTTATTAGTTGTATGCAAAAGCAGGTAAGTTGAAAAATATCCTCAATAAAAGAATTTCAAGAAAAATTAATAAAGATAATAATTTATTTGGCGGATAGAAAATTGACATGATGGTTTATCCAAGTAACTTTTGTGATGAGCATATACATGGAAGATTCAATTATCTTTATGGCCACACCCGCCAATCAAACAACCCTGCCATGGGATCTGACCATTTTTTGTGGTTTTTGGAGTGAGTCTCAATCCAATTAATGTTGGGTCAAACTAATCTGGAGATGATTAATTAAGTCCATATCATCTTCATACCCTTTTCAATTTAATGACAGTTGAGAGATTGTGACCAAGTACCCCAGTAAACAGTACCAATCACTTTGTCTGCCCTGGGGTGCTTCACTGGATCCACTGAATGAAATCTAAAGGTGCCCCCCATGACCCCTTCGCAATTTTGTCTGCATAATTGGTGGGTGGGTCATCTAATAATGTGGAAAATGATGAGATGGGAAGTCACAGAATTGCTGGGAAAATGTGAATTTTGCTGCGCATGGGCTTATTCAATATATGTAGGCTTTTATTCCTGATCACCTTATTTTTTAGATGAAATGGTCTTATAAATAGATGAATGCAATTAGTTGAACTAGTCTTCATCAACTCATAAATTTAGTAGCAAACTTAGAGTTGGACCTTTGGTTATCTTGATTTGATTGTAGCGAATGAGATTGATGTTTGTTTTTTGAGGATTATTTGTTACTAGATCAGACTGATAACAAGACCTAAGTGGATTTCTTATCAAACAATTTCATTAGTTGAGAAAGAGAGAGAAAAAGTGATCTGAAAAGATGTTTAATCAATGAAATTGTTTGGCAAGCTAGATTACATATGGTCACGAATGAGCTACAAGTGGTGATAAATAAGTTACACATAGTCACAAATAGGTTACAAAATGCTACATGATCATTTACAATTACAGATATTTCTAGCATCTACATTAGGATTCTATGGATTAGCTATTATTTCTTCAACGTCGTCATTTCTCTCATGGTCGACAGATCTGATTATTTGTTTGATCGAGAGTGACACGAGCATCTCCCACATATCTAAGTCTGTGATGGTCCGCATGGTCGACGTGGGGCTAATGGTCGACATGATGTCTATAGCCGACGTGGGGTTGATGGCCGACGTGGTGGTCTATGGTCGACATCATGGAGTCTGATGGCTGACATGAAGGTTGATGGGCTGATGTGGAGGTTTCGAGGTGATTCAGCCGACTTGGAGCTCCTGACGGCCAATGCCGTATAGATGTCCCAGGCGTAACGACCCACTATCCTACCATTTGGTTAACTGACGTAGAACGCGTGCTCTGTAATATGAAGAAGGACGGTAAGGTTAGGGTCTGTATAGATTTCCGTGACCTTAATCGTGCTTGCCCAAAGGACGATTTCCCTCTCCCACACATAGATGTCCTAGTGGACAATACTGCCGGCTTCGAGCTTTTGTCGTTTATGGATGGTTTCTCTGGGTACAACCAGATTCGCTTGGCGGAGGAAGACCAGGAGAACTTCATTTACAATGCCCTGGGGACCTATTGTTACGTTGTCATGCCCTTCGGATTAAAGAATGCAGGAGCAACCTATCAAAGGCCATGATGGCAATTTTTCATGACATGATGCATGTGCACATGGAGGTCTATGTGGACGATGTCTGGTAAAATCAAAGACTCGACATGGCCATGCTGAGGTCCTCCGGGCAGTTCTCCAAAGGTCTAGAGAGCACAATCTAAGATGAACCCCAAGAAGTGTGTCTTTGGTGTCTCTTCGGGGAAATTGCTTGGTTCATAGTCAGCAAGCGGGGAATTGAAATTGATCCGAACAAGGCCAAAGCAATAATTGACATGCCTCCTCCTAGGAATATCAGAGAAGTTAGAGGCTAATTGGCAGACTCCAGTTTATTCGGAGATTTATCTCCCAGCATTCAATCCGCTGTAAGCCCTTCTCCGAGATGCTTAGAGGAGAGGCGAAGTTTAATTGGGACGATAAATGTCAAAAGGCCTTTGATGAACTGAAGAGCTATCTTTTCAATCCCCCCGTTCTTGCTCCTCCGGTCCCGGGTCACCCTTTACTGCTCTATGTGTCAACCACTGAGGATTCTACCGGAGCGGTCTTGGCCCAATACGACGACGAGAAGAAGGAGAGAGTGGTGTACTATCTATCCAAGTTGTTTAATGAGGCTGAAAAGAAGTACACCGCCATGGAAAGAACGTGCGCGGCCGTCGTCTGGGTTGCCCAGAAGTTGAAGCACTATTTCTTGGCTCATGAAGTGAAACTTCTGGCACGTATGGACCCAATTCGGTACTTGCTCGAGAAGCCCGTCCTGACTGAGCGGTTGATAAGGTGGCAAAGCTTCCTTAACCAATTTGATATCACCTATGTCAACCAAAAGTCAATCAAGGGGCATGCCATAGCTGAGCATTTGGCCCACCATCCCTTACCTTTATACTCTCCCGTTGATGAAAGCTTTCCCGATGAAGAGTTAGGAGTCATTATCGATGGCGAACCTTCGTGGGTGCTTTACTTCGATGGGGCGCTTAATTATAAAGGGTGTGGGATAGGGGCAGTCCTCCTCTCTCCGGAAGGGGTAGTCATTCCGCACGCCTATCAGTTAACCTTCCGAGCCACGAACAATGTGGCTGAGTACGAGGCTCTCCTAGCCGGGCTGAAAATGGCTTTATTGCTCGAGTCAAGGAGTTGAGGATTATTGAGATTCGCAGTTGATACTCCGGCAATCTCTTAGCAAGTACCAGACCCGGGACCCCAAGCTGAAACCATACCAAGAGTTGGTAAGCAAAGTAGTCCGCAGTTTAGGAAGCTCACCTTAGTTCACACTCCTAGGGCTCAAAATATTCTAGCAGATTCTCTTGCTTCCCTCACGTCTTCCATTCCCATTCCTTTGGGAAAATCTTCGGAAACCATCTCTGTCCAGAGGTTGAGAGTCCCTTCCCATGTCGATCCTTGGTTCTCTCAACTTGTGCGTCCTTCCTCATCCCTTCGGGTCAATGCACTTTCCAAAGAGCCAGAAATCGACCTCGATGATGGCCATCCCTGGTATTTTGACATCGAAAACTTTCTCAAAGATGGATCCTTCCCTGATTATGCCACCTCTGCCGATAGACGGGCAATTCGTCGCGTCTCGGAGTGGTACAAGATCATAGGTGGCATTTTGTACAAAAAGTCTCTGAACGGGGTCTATCTCCGTTGCCTTGATGAGTTCGAGTCTCAAGAAATTGTTGAAGCCGCTCACTCTAGCGAATGTGGTGGCCATGTTAATGGTAGAGCAATTGCCCAAAAATTGCTACGTCACTATTACTGGCCCACCATGGAAGAGGATTGCGCTCATTTTGTTCGTCACTGTGCTAAATACCAATTACACGGTGACAAAATCCATGCTCCTTCCTCTTCTCTTCATCCCTTCATCGCACCATGGCCTTTCGCCATGTGGGCATTCGATGTGGTCGGTCCTCTCGCGGATAGAATCGGAGAAGTCCGGAAGAAATCCTTCATTCTGACCGCCACAGAGTACTTCACAAAGTGGGCTGAAGCAGAAGCGTTCATAGAGGTCAAAGCTTCAACAGTCGTCAAGTTCATCAAGCGCAACATCCTTGCAAGATGGCATGCCTCGGGACATCGTCACTGACAACGGACCACAATTCACTTCACAGGAGCTTCGCAACATGTGTGGTAAATATGGTATCAATTTGCATCATTCATCACCATACTATCCACAAGGTAATGGACAAGCGAAGCTACTAATAAAACTCTCATTAAAATTATAAGAAACATGCAGATCTCATAACAATGCTGACTGTCCAGATCGCTTAATTGAAGCTCTTTGGGCTTATCGCACCTCGGTCCGCACTCCTACGGGGCAAACCCCCTATGCTTTGACATACGGATCGGATGCGATACTCTCATATGAGATCTTCGTCCCTTCGCTTAGAGTTCAATTGGATTCCGAACTTGATCCTGATCAACGTCGAGAAGCCTTATTGGCACAACTTGAACTCATAGATGAGAGGCGAATGATAGCGGCTGACCATGCTCAAGTCTATCGTCAGAGAATTGCACATTTTTATGCCAAAAGAGTTCTTGAGAGAAAGTTCGAAGTAGGAGAGATGGTCCTTAAGCGTAAAATCATAAAGGCACCAGGTCCCAGGAGCAAATTGCAAGAAAATTGGGAAGGTCCGTTCGTTGTCAAAGAAGTCTATTCAGGGAACGCTTATAGGTTGGTAGACGCCGAAGGAGTCGAATTGACGCACCCTTGGAATGCAGTCTACCTCAAGAAATTCTATCCCTAGTCGGTCAGTCAGTTGTTCATCACTTGTCAACGGTTCGGGTTTAAGTCTCTACTTTTCCACTCGATCACTAGTGAGGTAGGACTTATTCACACACCACACGATGTTAAGATATTGCCCTTTGGCTGGAAGATCACAAGTACACTCGGGCAGTCTAATCCGGTCAATGATTTCCCCTATTCTTTCCCACTCGGTCGCGTTTGGACGCAGAACAAACTACAAGTAGGGGACCATCCCCTCCCATCTAAAGGACAAAAGTCACCATGAAACAAGGGGCAATTAAAAAAAAAAAAAACAAAGGGGCAAAATACCAATCCGCCGGCCTCAAAAGGGGAAAGAAAAGCCGAAAGGTTAAAAAATGGTAACAAAAAGTATGTACCCAGAAAGAGGCTGACCAACTCAAGAGGTAGCAAAAAGTATGTGCCTCCACCTCAGAAGTAAAGTAATGAAAAAGTCCCCCGAAAACAAATGTTGACCCAAGTCCTTTAGTTTGGGATGTCGATTCGGGAACAGAAAATAGTTTGTACCAAATCCTCACATGACTTCCTATATATTTCTTTCCATTTCTCCCTCTAGGGGCAATTTGGCCGTATAAGACTCTCTGTAGTGGAAAACATCAAGAAGGCTAGGGACAATTTCCAACATCAAAATGTCATACACGTCCCTCCTTACTCTTAGTCTCTGTGGTTAAGTAGATCGTGTAAATCCTATACCACAACATGTGATTAATACGTGTCTAGACTCAAAAATCTAAAAAAATACAAAATACAAAAAAAAAAACAAAAGAGTCTTTTGATGTATACATTTTCCCAATGTACATATTTGTATATATTTTCCCCCTTATTCTCTCTCTTATTTTCAAAAAGCAAAAAAAAAATATTATTAGTGGTACTGTGTATATACACTAACATTTTGCCTATTCGCTTATTTACTTATTTTCAAAATAAAAAACAACAAAAAATCAAGAAAAACAAAACACAAAAAAAATGCATGTGCATATTTCCTTTCGGTTATTTTATTATGTTCTTATCTTTGATTAGAAATTAGCCCTTTGACCAGATCTCAAGAAAGGTACACCATAGGCAAGGGCTAAAAACAGATCTACACTAACTTGTTTTCTTGAGTGTTGTGGATTGCAGGAATTAAAGAATTCAAGCAAATCATTCAAACACACAAGTCACAAAAGTCCACAATATTCCCCTATGATAATCAAGTCTGTGTACATATCATGACAGGGGCATACCCCTGGTGGTACAAAAATGTCACTCCTCTCTCCGCTCCCCCTCTGCAGGCCTCTGTCCGCGGAGCTGCTCACCTCCTCCTCCTCCCTCTCCCGACGCCGGTCTGGAAGAGGGGTCTCGAAGCCGTGGAAGCCTCCGCCGCGCAGTCCTCCTCCTCGCACCACAGAGGGGTCCCCCCAGGACAGGATGTCGTCGAGTGAGGCAAACGCCGAGCCGGTCCTCGCGGGCGTCACCTGCTGGGCCTGCCGCTGCTGCTCCCGGCGCTTCTTCAGCACCCGGTCCTTTAGGATCTCGTAGTCCGCGGCGATCCGCGCCCGGGCTGCCTCGGCCTCCCTCTCCCTCTCTCGGGCCTCGAGCAGGCGACCCCTCATCGTGGCCCGGTCGTCCCTCAGCTCCTCCATGGCAGCCGCCATGGTCCGCCGCTGCACGTCAAATGCAAAAAAGTGTTAGTCTTATATGCATGTCAGGAAGGAGGAAAATTGGTACCTTACCTCTGTCTCCATCTACAGTCGTAGACTCTCCATCTGCGCCTGGAGAGCAGCCACTCCTCCTCCCTGCCGCCGCATGTCAAGGGACAAGCACGTTAGAACTTTCAATACACATTGAAGGGAAGTGCAAGTTTAGTGTCTTACCTTGGCCCCAACCTCTCGAGCCTGCTCCTCGAGCTCCCGGACCCGAGCCTGCGCCCGGTCCAGGCATCCTGCAGGTGGTCGACGAGATCCCCTCTCGTCGGCTGTGCCGACGAGCTCGCGCCGAGGTCGCGGCTCGCCCGAGCTCTCGCTACTCCTCCTTCTGCGTTCACAGAACCCTGGTCAGTCATCAATTCAAATCAAACCAAATCAAATTCGAGGGTTGATGCTACTTACCAATGTCCTGACCTCGGCTCAGAGCCTCGTCAGCTCCACCCCTCCTCTCGCCAATCGCCCCTCCAAAAGGCGGATGGCCTCTGACTCCGGCATCTGCCAAATGCACTTCAAGGTTAGAATCAAATAAGGCAATCCACCAACCAAGGCTTAAAGTTAGAGGTTTCACTTACCACTCGCCGGTCAAGACGGAGTCGCCCGACATATCGTGCCTGGTAGTCCTCCATGTAAGCCGAGCTGTCAAGGAGGGTCGTCTGTCGTAGCACCTGCTCACCGCCCCCGCGCCAGTACGCGACGGTGCTGCCGTGGTCCGCTCCCCAGTCACGGTCCTCGGCGAAGAACCGTCGGCGTGAGTGTCCCTCTCTCCCGAGGGAAGGCACCTCGATGGCCGGCTGGTGCCAGCCCAAGGTCCGTACCACCAGCTCCAAATATAGTACCTCACATGTCCCGAGGCACAGTAAGAGGAGGTGGCGGTCGAACAGGGGCCGACCCGCCGCCACCGCTGGATGCGAGGTGTCCGCCTCCCCCCGATAAGGAGTCCACCCCACCTGCAAGCAAAGAAAGCACCAAGTCAGTCACAACAATCAAATCAATCTATAATTGAAAGAATGCATGAGAAATTCCATACCTGGTCATGGGGTAGTGGTCTAGCGCAAGCGCACGTCCTCCGCACGCTGGTCGGCGACTCTCGGTCGGAGCCACTTCCCACCTCGCCATGAGGGGGACCAGTGTCTGGCTCCCCTCTCTCAGTGACCCGCGCCCCATGGGGAGCGGGTATACCCCCAGATCTGCAAGAAGAGAAAGTCAGTCAGTCAAGCAATTTAATCAATTGAAATTCAAGATGAGCTTTAAAGGAAAATTGAGTACCTGAAGGAAAGGGGTGAAGCCCCTTGTGCTCTAAGAGCGCTGTGAGCTGCTGGGGAGGAGAGAGAAAAGGTGTCCCAGCATCGCAGCGCCCCAGGCATATCGGCCTGCCTGTGCCAGGTCCCGCAGCAGCAGCACGAACTTGCAGTTCATCTGAGATGACTGCGTCGCAAACAGCAGGCGTCCAACGAGGTAGCTGACAAAGATCCAGACGCAGTGCTCCTCGCTCCAGCCTCCCAGATCCAGCAGACCCCTCACCCTGGCAGAGAACTCCTCCAAGGTCTCCAAGGGGCCTCTCCGCCCTCCTCTCAGCCCCATAGCCTCTGAAAGCGATCCAAGCAGGATGCTCCGGATCGGTCTCCTCCTCCCGGCCACAAACTCCGGCCCCAGCAACTCCGCAATCTCATCATGATAGTCCCTCCTCTCCAGTCCGACTACCGGCTCTCCCTGAACCGGCAGTCCCGTCAGATACCCCACATCCTCCAATGTGGGTATCATGTGACCCCAAGGCATGATGAATGCCTTGCAGTCCTCCTCCCATCTCTCCCTCAACGCCTCTAGGTACGGCACATCTAAGTGGAAAGGGCGTACCGATAGGAGATGTCCGAACCCCATCCTCGCTATCTGGCCTGCTGGGCCTCCGAGAGCGCCCTAACCACGCCCAGCACAGGTCTCATGTCACTCTGCTCCTCATTCGGCCCTTACCCTGCAGAAAACACAGATAATTTAACGTCAGTATCGATTGCCGTTAATATTCAGTTGGCATCAAGGGCTTGCCGTCTACATTCAATCGGCATCCAAGGGTGGCCGTTTAGTTCCTGTCTCGACGTCCAACCCATTGCCGTCAAGTTCCCCTCGACGGCAAAGGGCTGGACGCCAGGAGGAACTCGACGCAACCGATGTTGCCGTCAAGTTCCTGTCTGACCCGACAGCATTCCCCTGTTTTTTCCTTCTTTCCACCAAATTAAAAATGCATCCACAAGGGTTTTAGAATCCTCACCCGTGGTCGTCGAGGTGCCTCCGCCTCCGTCTCGTCTCCTCCCTTGGTATCTTCCCCCTCCGGTGCATCCTCCACCGCCATTTCTTCCTCTTCCTCTGCCATGGCCACCTCTTCCTCTTCCTCCTCTGGTTGACGGCGGCCTCGAATGATGCCTCGTTTCTCCCTTGTCCTCATTGTCACGAGCAAAGATGCGGGTTTGTTTTCTAGTGTTCCCTTTCTCCCGGCGCTTGGGAAGGTGAAGTGGCGCCTGGGAGAAGGCTTCGGTTCAAAAAAAGGCAGTTTACTGGTTTAACGTCAAGTGCAGGCCGTCGACCTTTTCCTGACGTCAAGCTCTGGACGTCGACGTACGTTCAACGGCCAGGGTATGGACGTCAATGTCCCCTCAATGTCAGACTTCGAAGTTTGGTCAATGGCCATGTTTGGCCGTCGACCAGTGGTTGACGGCAACCTTTCTGGACGTCTGCCTTCTGTCTCAGGGGTTTGGCGACGGTCCTGGACGTCGACCAGTGGTTGGCGGCCGTCGATGTGGACGCCAACTACCTCGCCCCAGTCCTCACAGCAGAGTCTTTTGAACATCTTTGAGGTCATTTCATACCCATTTCACCACATTTCATTCCACACATCAATCAATGCAAGTCAATTGAACACAAATGCAAAAACCATCTTTATTCATCTAATTGTGTTACACTTATTCAAATCTGAAAAGTACATCACTTTGCCCTGCGGGCCATGAATAGTCACAAGCAACGGGAAGAATGCTATAATTGTATTCCTCATACTTCCAGATCTCTTCCCGATTCTCCTGAACAGCCAAACCCACTTTCCTGCTCACTGTATGTCTTCCCCAAGCCTTCATCGCTTTCTTCATCAGCCTCTCGTTTCTTCCGGTGACTATCATGTCGATGCCGTTGATGAAATGATGGAATTCCCCGTGGAATCCCAAGCTGACGGTGGCACCGGTGTGGCTGGTACACCACCATCCGATCTGCTCCAATCAGCCATAAATCTTTGTCTTCCCTGGTCCGTGCTCTGAACTCGATAGTCCTCATGAACAGTGGCCTCACGATGAACTCATCCATGCCCAGATATGCTAAGTGATCTCTCCAAGCATCTCGGCCCTTCAAGTGCGCAGTCACACACTTGATCTCATCCTCTGGCTCGTACCATGCCCTGCTACAATGCACTGAACTCCGAAGGAAGACTCTGGAGGGGGTAGGTTGTGCATCAGCAAAATCAAACTTTAAATGAGCTTCCATCCATACCTGGAGCAGAAACAAACTCCCGCACGTGCGTCCGCCTAGGCTCATAGTGGTGAGCGAACTGTACAGGTGGACCAGCACTGCAGGGGCAAGTGACTGCCCGCGCCATAGCAGAGTGAGTATCCCAACATGCTCGTATAGGATGAAGTCGCCGCTCGTGGAGAACAGGAACACCCCGGACAGGCAAAGAGTCAGTCCTCGCGTCGCCCTCTCTCCGCCAATCTCCCGGCATGTTGGATCAGCCACCAGCCAGCCGGTCCAGGAAGATTCCATTCTTGTTCGTCATCCGCAGTGCTTCTTTCTTGTCCCGCACGATGTCAGCAAGAATCTCTTCCCACGGAGGAGAGGAACCGCTGCGTCGTACTCCAGACACCGCCGCCATCCCAGAAACAGTTCTACCTCCTCCAGCAACATGCTCTCTTCGAATGACTGGAACACGAAGTGTGCGTGTGTGGGTGCCACCTCTCTATCAATGCCCCCAGTGCGTCGAAACCCCACCACATGTCCTTCATGTTCTTGGCCAAACTACCATGAAGCTGAGATTCCACATCCCAATAAAACCCCGCATGTCCAGCGTAACAGCATTCACCAGGTTCACAAGCCAAGAAAAGGCCCGTACTTGGCCTTGGCTAGGGAATGCTGGAATTTCCTGCATGAGAGTGGGGGTTTTGTAAGAGCGCTGTTTGGGGCGTTTTTAGCCCAGGAGAAAAAAGAATTGATCATTACTTACCTCTCCGTTGGCCAGACGTGTACTCAAGTGACCCGGAACTTCACTTAGAACTCCGGGATTCACGCCTATGGATCGTCCGGTCGATGAGGAGGCCATTGTGTTATGTTTTTTGTCTCTCAGCTCTCTGGTTCGCAGCAGGAGCAGAAGGGACGAAGGTTAGGGATGAGAGAGTCCTTATGGACTCTCATCACCTATTTTTTCGGTCTGATCTGCTGTTAGGTAGACGTCCAATAGGTGGACGTCATTTCCAGTTGGCGTCCAGATCTGTGGACGTTAACCTGTATACCGGCGGCCATCGATGTGGACGTTTACTCCCCGGATACTTTTAAATGTTTTATTCTTTTTCTTGTGCTTCAAGTTGTTTTGCAGATATCTTAAGCACAAGCTGCGCTTCAATGTCGGAACGCTCATGCGACCTTGAGCGTTACAGGTATTCTAACATAGGACCCCACCAGAGGCGAATAACTTGGCGACCGTGAACCCTGAGTTCCCCTTCACCAAAACCATGATGGTTTTGCGATCTCTCAGTTATTCGTATGGCCTTTAGAATTTTCCTCTGGTGCTAACTTGCATTTTAGATAGGCAACCCACACCAGCATGCATCTTCACTGCTAACATTCTCTTACTAACACTAAAAAAAAAAATGGTGATTTTCCTCGATCAGATGATTGCTCTATGGCTCCCCCAGCTCAGGTAGCCTGCCAGGTCTGTCCTTCGTGAACATCCAAGTTGATATTGGGTCTTTGTTGCCCCCTTCTCCACATGTCCCCAGTGCTCTTCACAACTGATCATTCCGGCCTTATTGAGTTTATTTGAGCCTTCGCCAGCCGCGAGCTTAATTCCGGACTTCAGGTTTTCCAAGCATGTGATTCCAGTTAGAATCTTTTGATAATCCTTTGAGAGATCCACCAACTCCTTGTCTTTGTGACCTCCTAAATTCGGTACCGACACCCTGATTAGGCTAGCGAGCCCGCGAGCTCCGTTATGAGACCCTCCAGATTCAACCGTTATATTACAACTCCTTTGACTCAGATACACCAGAAACTAGTCAAAGTCCGACACAGCCATGCCAGGGACCCTGCCATTGGGTCGCAGTTGTAGTTACACGGGTAGATCACCCCTTTTCTTACCCCTATTTTTCTCTCAGACGATTCGTCATCTGTTTCTAGCCTGTCTCTTTCGTTTGGTTTGCTAGAACTCCTATCCTCGGAGATGGCCCTTCCATCAAATCTCCGCGTCCTTTGTTTACCGAGACACCAGCCTTTCAGTCCGCTCTGCTCCCTTGCAAGACTGGATGTCTCGGAGGGGCATTTGTAGATGCGAGATTCGGCCCATCTCCCGCAAGGTTATTTGGCCCATTAAGCCTCGTTTGACCATTTGTTGACCAGCCTCGGATCCCATGTAGACGGCAGCATCGATGGCCGCCGACTACTGGTTGGTGGCAAGCACCCTGGACGTTGACCCAAGTTGGCGTCCACCTCTCTGGACGCCTGCATGAGGTTGGCGGCCTGATCCCTGGACGTCAATAGGGTTTACCTGGTCTGCGCAACTAACCCGAGATTCCAGCCCACTTGCACCATTCTCTCGGCCATGCAACGCATGTAGCTGTTCCAACGGGCATATGGGCCCCTAGGCACCCCCTTGACCCAGTAAAAATCCTACTTGGCCTCCCCCCATTGGTTGGACCTTTATGCATGGATTACCAAGTGTGTAAGTGTGTTTCTTCACACTTAGCATCCTAGGCACTCCAACCCCGAGCTCCACTGTCTATATAATATCCCTTTGAGCCCTCTGAACCAAAGCGAGAGGCTGGACGTCCTTATGCTGAAGCTTTGAGAGAGGAGAGAGAAACCTTACCCTACCTTCCACCACTCATCCTCTTCACTCTCTCCACATTCGCGTCTAGAAGGCTGCTTTGGAGCTGGAGGAGCCCTACAAGGAGCCAACAACGCCAACAACGAGGATCTACACCCTCTCCTCTCTCTCTCTCTTACTTACTTTGTAGCTAACTTGCATGTTCCACACACTTTCCCACACATCCTAAGCACGTAGGTCACCTTCCTACACACCTAGAAAGGGGTTTCCCAACCAAAAACGGAGGGAAGAAGGGTGGTCATAGCATTTGACCATCCCTCTTCTCAAGTCCGCAACCAGTACGGGACTCACCTTTTGGGCTTTGCTTTCTTTCTTCTGAACATTTGCTACACTGCATTTAGTCTAATAGAGGTTTGTTTGTGCATGAACATTGTGAACGTGACCGTGGAGCTCTCCTCCTTTGGCCGGCCGAAGAAGGAGAAGTTGGACCCCCCTCTCCGCCCGCTGCGCGAGGCCACTGCACCGACGTGATCACACAACTCCTTGGGCATAGGTAAGGCCTGGCGATCACCAAATCTCTCCCCTTTCATCTTTGGTTTTCTTTGTTTCCTCCTCAGTCAACCCAGTCAACCGGGAGTCACTAAGTCAACCAACAATCCATCGTTGCCAGCGAGAGACCAGTGACGTTCGCGAGCACCCGGAGGACATCCACCGTCGACAACGGGGACACGGCCGGGAGGCGAAACGGATCGTTCACAGTACAGTCGAAGCCAACTTCGTCATATACGTTGTCATATATGATTTGGTCATGTTCAGTCGAAGCTAACTTCGTCATATACAAAGTCCAACTTTATTTTGGTTGTGATCAGTCGAAGCTAACTTCGTCATATCCGAAGTCTAACTTCGTTTTAATAGTGATCAATCGAAGCTAACTTCGTCATATACGAAGTCCACTTCGTTTTGGTCGTGATCAGTCGAAGCTAACTTCGTCGTATACAAAGTCCGCTTCGTTTTGGTCGTGATCAGTCGAAATTGTATTGCACATCGATTGCGGACCAACATCGATTGTCATTAAACATCGATTGCTGACTATCAATCGATTGCTAACTATCAATCGATTGTTCATTTAAACATTGATTGCTTCTTTAAACATCAATTACTTCCTTGAACATCAATTACTAAGTAACATTGATTGCTTCTTTAAACATCGATTACTCTTCAAACATTGATTACCAACTAACATTGATTGCCTCTTTAAACATCAATTACCCCTTTGAACATCGATTACTATTTAACATCGATTGTTCCTTTCAACATCGATTACTCTCTAACATCGATTGCTCCTTTAACATCGATTACTCTCTAACATCGATTGCTCCTTTGAACATTGATTACTCCTTTATGCGTTGATTTCTTAACATCGGTCGCTCCTTAATCATTGATTTCTGACAGTTTTTATTCATTGCCATGTCGTTTAATGTGACTTCAAGCAAACCTCTCCTCAAATTTATTATTTTTATTACTATTCCTTTTTATTTGTAAATCTAGGTTGTTACACCTACACCCCTTTTTTCAGATGTTAGTAGTGGACGTGGTTCTTATAGGCAGACTTGTACCATAAGTTACACCTACACCCCTTTTTTCAGATGTTAGTATTGGGACAATATAATTTTATGTAACTGTGTATAAGATTATGTACTTGTCATGTATCTTTATAACATGGTGGCTATCTTTTATATTCTTACTAGACACACGTGTGCGATATCTCTGGCGAGATTTCGGTCTGTTCGCAGGAGGCAGATCTAGATATAGAGTCTTTTCAGGCATAAGTATGCAGGGCCGCTACAATCATGTACTTATATTTATGACATTGGGAGGAATTCTCGTGCCGACATGATCTCAGTTTTTGTTCATCATGATAGGCCGACTTTAAATTATAGCTTCACAAATGATTAGCACAATCGAGAAAAATGTTACGTATATTTTTTTGCTAGAAAACCATCTAAACATGGAGAATGTCTACTAGAGTTGTGATTTTCGAGAGAGAAATGAAGGATTTTTAGCCACAGACAATGTCTTATGGCCAAAGGTAGTAAGAGGCGTCGAGCATCTCGGAGTGTCGATTCTGAATTGTAGTCTTATAAGTAATTCTGAAAATCGAGCTAAAAGTTATGTCTATTTGTCCGAAGAAATGTCATAGTCGACCAAATCGCGTGCCTGCAATGATATTCCTTGAGAGAAATTCGGGCACCGGAGATAGAAATCTCCAAATCCAACCTAGCAACGAGCGGCTCAAAGTGCCAATTCTAAATTGGGGTCTCTCTAGTAGTTTTGATCGTAGAACGAAGAAATATTCACATTTTACTGACATAGTGTGATAATCGTTCGAATTGTGTACTTATATTCACACTCCAGGGAGAATTTGGGTCTCGAAAAGGATTTTTGTGAAATTGGCCTCATATCGACTGTCTCAGAATGTCGATTTCGATTTGTGGTCTTATAAAAGATTCTGATAATCAAGCAAAAAGTTATGCTCATTTTTTATTGAAAGGGTGAGAATAAGATAGAATTGATAAACTTGTCGATGGTCGTGTACTTATATTTATGACATTGGAAGAAATTGTCATGTTAAAATGACATCAAGTTTTGACCATCGTGATTGATCAGCTCTGAATTATGAGCTTCACAAGTGATTCGCATAATCGAAAAAAATGTTACACATATTTTTCTGCTAAAAAACCTTCTCATCTTGATTAACTCGAGAAAAATAGCGATTGCAATAATAATGTATGCACATTACATCTTTTGTTTTCTTATGCTATATTCCACTGTCTTCTACTGCAATATTTACTTTCTTTCAAGCATTACTTGACAAGTTTCTTATCGGTTATCTTTACTAAAATATGCATTTTCCTTTTAGACTCTGAAGAGCACAAAATTTCAATGTACTCCTCAAGAGATGTTGTCTCTATTTGAGATTTTATCTTTTTTCTTAGAAAAAAAAAGTCCTCTTGAGAGAAGGGAAATGAGTCATACTTGTTAGCACATATTTTTGTTCACTACTTTTAATATAGGACTAAACTATGTCTCTACACAGTCCTCCTAACGATGATAAGAGTATGCGGACCTTGTTGCGACAAGACGTTAAGACATGGCACATGACAACTCATTCAATTTTCTATATATAGTGCCAATAAAACTATGTGAAAGTTTAGTGTGCCCCTAATAGGTATTGTATCCGTTTGAGATTTTATCTACATTCTAGGAAAAAAGACCCTATTGGGAGAAGATGGATAAGACTTAGGTATAAACACACATTTATTACACTACTTTTAATGTGAGACTAAACTATACCTCTATATATCTTATTTCAAGTTATCTTTACCTTAAATTTTTATAACTAAGAAGTATTCTTTTAACAACATAATTATTATTAACTGAGTATTAAGTTAACTGTAGATGCTAACTATAGGCCTAAGTTGATACATAGAGTGAAAGAAAAGTTCCATCTTTTCTTGAACCTTCAAAGTATTAAAACTCCGATTTTCCATTCTCTTCAACTTTTAATTCATGTAGTTCACTTATAGCTATGTTTTAAAACTAAACTTATTTTTAAATTATATATTAGTTTCATATTATATTGATCAATATTAACTTCACATATTAAAATAACAACGTCAATTAAAAAACTTTGTATCAATTTGAGATATTTTCTGGAAGCCGGTTTTTCCGAGTAGCACTGGTTGACTTGAGCCTAAAGCCACAAGCGTCACCCGAACCTGAAGAAAATTTGGGTCGAATCGGGTTAGTCTCGATACGACCCGACCCAACTACACCCGTTAACCCGTTTGGAGGAGCTCTTCTGCGTTTTCTTCTTCTGAAGCAGGAGTTGCAGGTTGGGGCAGTGCAGCTTGCGACGATGTCGAGATTTCGAGCTGTCTGGCAAGCTTCCCTCAACGCCACGAGGAGAGGTAACCGCGAAAGCAATTAGCTTTCTATTGCCTCCGCTTCTGAATTCTTCTCTTCTGGCCGCCGGGGATGTTTGCCTCTCGCGTCTTCCATTTTTTTTTTTTGCGGTTTCTTTGGTGTTTCTTCTGATTGGTATGTTGAAAGGAGGAAATGGGAAGCATCTGGACACTGGTGATTAGGGAGGTACCCGGAGATCGATGATTCGCGTGCTTTATCTGGTTGTCGGCATGGTGATTTTATGCCGTATGTGAACTTTCTGTTGCTTCTTTGATACTTGTTTCTTATCTTATGAGGTTGGGATCGTAACTATTCCAACCTGCAGTTGGATTGGATTTTGGATACTTAGTCTCCATTTATTGTACAAATAAAAGAAAAGGGGCGTCTGTTCATCAGCTATGTGTGGAAGCCATGGAATCTTAGCCTCGTTCCTGGCCCTTGCGCATTTTAACTTCCGTTCTTCTGGGGCTGCGATTACATAACCTCATGCTGAACTGCTGCTCCACTACCCACCAAATAGACTGCTCTTTTTGTTGTTAAACTCTGGTGTCAGAAGTTTCTTTTTCCCCACGAGAAGGATTCATGCTTGCAAGGGCAATCGGCTTCCAGTGCAAGTCTGCCTGACGGGGTCGGCAAGATGTTCCCTCCTCATTACTTGATTTTGTTATTCAGTACTTAACTAGGTTTACTTGTCATTTTTCTCCTTTTTCATGACATGACTTGAGGAATGCCTATTTCTTAGCCCTTTCATTTTTTGCATTATGTCAATCTGCAGCTTTAGCATGGAACATTGAAGATATGATGCCACCAAGTGAAAAGTTTGTTTTCAACTTTAATTCAAAGGAAGAAGTGGATAAATGGCATCTGTATTCTGATTCTGAGTATGGAGGTATTTATGCGCTGCACTTTGATCTTTACCTATGCCCCTCAGGATTTTTATATTTGAAGTGAAGCCATAAACTTTCACCCAAACGCATACAGTTGATTCCACATGGTGTGGGGCGCAACTATTCTTCCTTGTATGTCTATCTATGAAGTAACAATTGATCACCCACTTTTTGTTAATTACATGTTTCAACCTATGAAAAGCAATGAATTATATCCTTTCACATGTAGAATGTAGTTATATTGCATCTTTGGTTTTCTTATGCTGTATTCCACTGTCTTCTACTGCAGTGCTTACTTTCTTTCAAACATTACTTGACAAGTGTTTGAAATGTCAACCTTCAGGTTTGTCCTCAGCCTCCCTGGAGATCTCTGATTCTGGTGCTGGATTAAGTGGTATGTCAAATTCATAGCACAAGATTTTTATCATGGCCTCGTTTGTATTGGTTTCTATTTGACTTTCAGTCTCTCTTCAATCATGATCATCATCCTTATCAAATTTATAGGTTCTTGCTTTTTGTCTTTTTTCCTCTAAAAAAAAAAACTTTGCCTTTGTGCTTTTATGATAGCGTTGCTGCTGCATTACCCTTTTTTATCTTTACATTTAGTTTTGCACTGTTTTTTTGCGTATAATTTTGGCAAGTGCCATATTGTTTTAACTCCTCTCCTGGGATTACTAAAACATCTCTTTGTTCCATGCTACCTCTTCTTTTACAGGTATATTCTCTGGCAGCCTTTCCACTGACGTCACTGAGGGTTCTAGGTGGAAAATTAACAGGAGCGGTTTTTGTGGAATGCGTTCTAAGAAGGTAAACTTATTAAATGGATATTCTCTAGAAAGTTGTTCATGTTGTCCTTTTTCTTCTCTATCTTTAATGCATGATCATTATATCTTGTTCAAACTGAATGCACAATTCTGTGCCCTCATAGGATCTGTGCTACATTGTTACATGCCTCTGGGTGTTGATTTCATTGGGAAACTGCATTTCGTTTGATGATCAATGCCTAATATTAAAATTTTAGTTCTCTGACTAGATTTTCAATGAGATATAGCTTGTCACTTTATCATTCTGAATAAAGCTACCTGTGTAAAAAATAATTATTATATTTCTGCTCATTTTTCTCAATATAGTATGTAAAAGGAAAACACCAATGTGGTTGGTTGTAGTATTGGAAGAGTTGGGGGTGAAACTGCATTGGTATATGAGGCGGTAATGGTTAGCGCAGAGTGAACCCATGTTTCCAGGCCCAAAAAAGGGGGAAAGAGAAACAGAAAAGTAAGACTTCCCCTAACATATGCAGACAATTGGCCGACCTTTAGGTATCATTGCATTCATCAACATCTGAGAGAGACAAATTGGTACTAACTATTAAGTTGACTCTCCAATTGTCAATTTCCTACCAATTCAGACCTTATAAAGAGGAATACAGGGCTGCTCAAATTTCTGCTTTCAAGAAGTACCTAATCTTATTAAGATCTGGTTTTACCCTTTGCAATTGGATCTGGATCCTTACCTGATCTCATCCATTGGGATGCTCCAGTATTGATGCCATACCACCATCCCAATTTGTGCAAGTGTTATTCCCCATTTTTACAACATCTTTTGCCATCATTTTTTTTTATCATTTTTAGAAAATGGTTTTGGATGGTAATACCAAATTTGCACATGCCATCCTTCAGTTGTTATTTCCTTTTTCCAATTGTAGATACTTACCACTTCTCTTGGCTCCAAGGTATTCCAGATCGGATCGGGGTTTGGGATCGTACCCCCCTCCCTGATCCCGATCCGGAATCGGATTGGATCGGCCAATCCTGACTAGGATCAGGGAAATGGATTGGGGGATCGGCCGGGATTTTGTTTAATTACATGGGTTTACTGGATGAGGCATGAGGTGATCCGGATCGGCCCATTTGGAGCGGATTCGTATTCCGATCCAGATCGGCCATGCTTGGTTCCTAAGGTGTCTTTGACAAGGATAACATGTTCAATCTCCCTTGATGACCAGATCATTCCATCATGATTCGTGACCCTTCATTGCTATGACTATTAATCTGTTTTGTCACTATTGATGACATCATGACGTGGGACGCAGACCACGCAGAATGTTCCACATTCAGGTGAAGAAGAAAGGGAAAAAGTAAAGGTGTGCTCCTAGAGAAGAATGTTGCACCCAGGGAGTCCAGATTCTGTTGAAAGGGAAGAAGGTTTCAGCAACCCTGACTAAATTATTCAGTTTTTAGCTTTAGAGTTAAATTAGTGATAAAGAAAGTTTAGTCTTTTATAAATTCAACAATAACCTTTTTATTTGGACTGTCATTCATTGTCATTACAATACACTATACATGGCTTATTCAGATTGTTTTTATTTGTAGTAGTCCCCTGTCCCTATCACGATCAGCTGCTTTAGTCTGTAGTAATGTACAAGCTGGGTGGTGATTTATGTTATTATTTCTTTCCTTCTTGTCCCATTTTCCCTTGACTCTTCTACCATGTTATTAAAGGCGCTTGAGGCGGTTGACTAGGCACTGAGGCAAGGCAAGGCGACCTCAGAGCGTTTCGCCCTGGCCAATTTTGCCTAGGCGACCCTAGGCTGAGTTCAGGCCGATTCCAAGATCCCCTTACTTCCCGATTTGAAGATCTCTTTATTTACCTGAACATCATTTAAGTAGATGTTAATAATTTGTAGTTTCATTTACTTAAAATATATATGTAAATAAAGAAGTACTCTCTATTTGAATCCAATAACAATATAAAAAAAATCATCTCTCTTATAAATAAAAAGTCAACTCTCCCATCTAAGAAAAAAATCACAATTTTGATGATTCCATGAAAATGCCGACTTCTTAATCCTTATAATTTGATTGAGCACATGGAATATTAAAAATACACACACCGATGATAAAAGTTAAACATACATGTAACTTCTCTAAGGGACGTAGTCTCCTACTGACAGTACTTAGTCAACTATCAGTAGGAGAGTGAGTCTCTTGGAGAAGTCAAGTGTATGTTTGACTTATATCACCGTACTTTAAATTTTTTGAATTCTATTTAGTTTATTTAAATTATGAAATTTTTAGTTAGGTCAATTATATGAGATTAAAAAATTGATATTTTAATAGAATCACCAAAATCGCGATTTTTTCTTAGATAGGAGAGTTGAATTTTCATTAGAAGAGATATGATTTTTTTGATATTTTTATTAGATTCAAATGGGGGTTACTTCTTCTTAACATTTGCTTAAATGATATTCAGGTAAATAAAGTATGAGTTCCCATCCTAATCTCGATTCGGTATATATATATATATATATAATATGTAATACACGATATAACATATTTTGATGAAATACACTAGTTTTATGCATCTGTTTAGGTGATATTTATAGATATATTCATATTTTTTAAATACATATATTATTTTAATAATATATAGCCTTGTTGCCTAGGCCTTTGAGGTTGTGGCGACCCCTCAGTCACCTCGGTCGCCTCGCGTCTCTGACTACATAACTCGTCTGTGCATTCTCGGTAGAAGTCAGGAAAAAGCAGGCCCCTCAGTTCAACGTTTACTGATACTTCTTCTGATTCACATGCAGTTTAGTGGTTTCATCGACTTGGATGCCTACGATACAATAGCTATGAAGCTGAGGGGTGATGGAAGATGCTATATATCTACTGTAAGTATTCTATCAGGTAAAATAGAAGGGCCTTCACAAACATATGATGCATGATACTGGTATAAAAACTACAGAGGTCATCTTTCCATTGCAGATATATACTGAAAATTGGGTCAATTCACCTGCACAACAAGAAGACAACTCATGGCAGGCTTTTGTTTGTGTGCCCAAAGACCAGTGGCATATTGTGAAGGCAAGTTCCCCATCTCCAAGCTGTGTCTGTGTCTACTGACCCGATGTTAAATATTGCATCTCTCATAGAAACATCTCATTGAAACAAGTAGCTGAATAACTCTACATGGATTTCAGGTTCCCCTCGATCAGTACTTACCAACTTGGAGAGGAAATGTTATAGATGCGCAGTTGGAGATGAACCCATCAAGGATTCTGGGTATGTCCCTCTCTGTGAATGCAGAGGGTGGCATCCCTGGCGCTAGGACTGGACATGGTGACTTCAAACTTGAGATAGACTGGATCAAGGCATTAAGAACTTCGTAAGCTGCTTGCCAGGACCATCGGACGAATCCTCAAGTTTCTTTCTTTCCTCGGAGGGTCATAAAATTTGCTTTTTGTTGTGTAACTTTAGTATGTGACAGACTGCAGGACTTGATGATCCATGCAGCTTTTTCTTTTCTTTTCTTTTCTCTCGATTTGTATAAAATGAGGGTCCCATCTCTTTGCAAGTCTGTGTTTGTGTTTCCTTGGTGACAACAGATAAGACTTTCTGACCGACATTGGCAGTCTTGTAATGGCAGCCATGCATCAAACCCAGTTTTCTTTTTTCTTTTCTTTTTTTTGAAAGCTGAGGCCTTTCTGTAGTGAAACAAGAGTTACAAGACCTTGCAAATGTCTTTATTGAGCTGATCGATAAAAGATTATTTTATCAATGCCATTGACAGTCTTGTATTTTCTTTATTTTTTGTCCAAAAAATAAAAAAAAATTATCAATATCAGAAACATCAAATTTAGTAACAGTAAAAGCTGTTCATGTGTAAAGGACCACTTTATTTCCCATCATACAATCAAAACAAGAGCAGACATATCTTCTTGTCATCTCTCTCTCTCTCTCTGAGCATCTCCAGACAGGGCACATGAGATCACACACACCCCACGTGCGCCCCTGCACGTGCGACCACTTCTCTTTGTCCTCCCCTGGTTGTCTCCACCGTATACGGACTGCTTTTTCCCCCTATCAATCACCAGCCACAAAACAAATCGTGGGGTTCGTCATATAGACCAACAAAACTCAAATCAACACCACCCAAATATTTTTCATAACTTTAGCCACTAGGACTTATAAGAATACAAAAATCTCTCATGCTAAAATAGGTAAAACTTTATGCACCGAAAATTTTATTGGGTAAATTAATTAGAAGTTCTTATTAGATATTTGATTTATTTTTTAGTCTCTGACAGAGTTGTAATTCATTAGAGTAAATGTTATCTTCTGTTACAGTATACGGTAAATTTTATTACAGTAAGAATCTCCCCCGTTATAGTAAGAAATTATTAATTAATTTGTCTAACTTTATATGATATCTCAAGCATTTCATGCGGGGTGTAGAAAAAAACTATATTGCTAAATATTAACTTTAATATCAATTATTACATCACTTAAAAAAACTATGTTATAATTTCTCCCACAGATTAATGGGCATGACTTCCCTCTCAGAAGATTTGGGTGGTGGAGGTTACCCATCAGAAGTTTGATATGGGAGGGACCGGGGACAAATGACTCGGAGACGACGGGCAAGGCATTGGAGGAAGAAGATGACATGCACATGCCATCAGGTGGAGGGAGACAAGTGCATGATGTTGATGAATTGATTACTCACATGAAGACTTGGTACTTAGCCGACGGCACACCATTTTTCTTCCATCGACATCATGGGAGTGACAGTTAGATGTGTAATCGATGAAAATGGGGGATCTATATAAGCCTATACAGCTGAACCACATAAAAAAGAAGAAGAAATTAATATATATATATATATACAATAATGAATTTTAATAAGATATGTTTTCTCTTATATCTTATCATTTTATGTGAACTCATTCATAATAATATATTTGCCATCTTATTAATTGATGGGAACGGGGTCCGACTTAAGTCGACATGCGTTGCGACAGGCTCACCATAACAACCATGCAAGTGACAGTGCATCAGAATCAGATGACGGCCAAGCCGTTGTTGCTGTGCGAGCAAAAGCAACACTATGGCAATCGACTTCGTAGTGACAGCTCATCAAGCAACGGCATGGCAACCGAGTCCTCCCAAGTTATAGCCAAGCTGTTTTTATTTCACGAATTTAAGCAACAGTCTGTCAAATGAAGGTCGGCTCCAACCAAGCAACGATTCAACCAAATGGCGGGGGCTACACCATTTTCCATCTTCTACCACCCTATAAAAACATAACTATAGTCATAAGTAAAAGAGGATGAAACTAGTGAGATCTCTCTCTCTCTCTCTCTCAATTCACATTGCTTCTCTTCAAGGCCAAACTCTAGATTAAGTACAAGAGGGTCGATCTTGGGATCACCACCTTGAGATTGACTTCTTGTAGGCTCAAAGTGTCATCGGCCCGATAACAATGATTTTGTTTCCCATCCTTTAATCATCCATCCACACATTCAATCTTAAATCTTGAGGTTGGATCTTACCATACCCTTACAAGTATTGGATTGGCTTCATCATTAGCTTTGTCCATGGGAAACAAAGTGTTTGCCATGGTTCCTACCAAAATTAAATGAATCATTGGCAAAGAAATCTCCTACGACCTTTGCCGACCTCATGAGCAAGATCAATCGGTACTCGAATCAAGAGGTCATCTTGAAGGCTCACGCTCCGCAAGCACTTGTCGAAGAGGAGAGAAAATTGGCCAACTACTGCCTTTCAGGATGAGAAGAGAAAAAGATTGATAACTAATAGGCCCCCATACCAGACCAAGACGACCACCAACTTAACGAAGGATCCATCACGACAATCAACGGTGACTTAGCTGTAAAAGAGAATTCTAATGCGCACTATAACATCCCAGCAAGTGGCACCATAGGTACACAGTCGACAGCTTGAGGAAAATAATCCTTGACCAAAGACCTAAGATGGCACGTACAAGTAAGTTGATCATGAGAACATGGAAATAACCTCAAAAGGTACTTTGTGGAACATCTTCATGCATTTCAGAGATAGTCACATCTCCTCGGTCCCAATTATCAAATTTATTGAGGTCAAATATGTTTCATGCTGCCACCTTTTAACTGGCCGATTGTTCAACCTACGACCATCAATTAAGTGTTCCTAGTAATCGATTAAACGTTTCTAATAATCGATCAACTGTTGTATCAATTTTTTTTTTCACCCAATTAATCGACTAATGTCTTCTTGTCGATTGATTTCTACTACGAAATCTAAGGCTGGATGTGCTATGTGATGCCACCTCTCGAGATCATATGTGTCCTATGTTGTCACCTCCCATGCAATTGCCGAGGTCAGATGTGCTACGTACTTCTACCTCTCAAGGTCGGACGTGTTCTATGCTACCACCTCCTATGAAATTCTCGAGTTTGGATGTGCTACATATTGCCACCTCTTGAGATCAAACGTGCCGTGTGCGGCCACCCCTCATAAAATCTTATGATCAAACATGCCTTGTGCTGCCACCTCCCAAGCTATTCATAGAGGTCGGGCATGCCCCATGTTGCAACCTCCCGAGCTATTCATTGAGGTCAGACATACACCGTGCTGCCACCTTCCAAGATATTCATTGAGGTCAGACATGTCCCATGCTGCCACCTTCCAAGATCGGACGTGCCACACACTATCACCTCTCATGAGTTCATCTTTGACCTAGTCTTTGTTCGCCACCGCCTTCTCACACTTTGGCATCCTCTCGAGTCACCTCATTGGTGCTTTAGCAGTCCACTCGTGACAAGGTTTGTATTCTCTAGTAGGTAAAAGATCTTATTCCAACCCAAGTGTCATTCTTGAGACCCAACTTCAGAGTGGGGGCTTGTGACAAGCCCAACTCTGTTTGACTCGAGCCCAATGTCTAATGAGCCTAGCTCTATCCAACTCAATTTTGATAGCCCCTATGTCAACCTCATCATAAGTACCACGCAAGCCCCCCCCCCCCCCCTCCCCTCCCCCAAAACCACACACACACCCCGATAATCAATTACTATCACTATGTGCCTCAAGTGGCAAAGTACCGTGCAAGGTACCATAATCAATTGTGGACCCGAGATAATCAATTATGGTTAGAATATGGGACCAATAACCAGTGAGCTATTGTTGCTACATGGATCCAAGCGACGGTCGATCAAACGGCGACCGAGGCATTGCGTTGTGTGGGCCCAAGCGATAGCATGACGATCAACTTCCTAGCAATGATTCATCAAGCGGCAACATGCAATCAACATCCTCCCAAGCGACGGCCGAGTAGTTACTACTACATGGATTCAAGCGACGTTCCCTCAAACTGCAACCGACTACAACCAAGCAATGCTTCGACCAAAAGTGGGGCCATGCCTTTTCCCCTCTCCTATCATGCTATAAAAGCAAAATTGTAGCCACAAGTAAAGGGGGACAAAACTAGTGAGACATCTGGGCACTAGTTTTTATCTCTCTCTCTCTCTCTCTACCCCTTAATTCCTATTACTTTTCTTCAAGGCCAACCTCTAACTTAAGCATAAGTGGGTTGACCCAGGGAGCACCCTCCCTTGAGGTTAACTTCTTGTAGGCTTAAAGCGTGGCCGGCCTAATAATAGTGATTTCATTTTTTGTCCTTCATTCATCCATCCGAGCACTTGACCTCGAATCTTGAGGTCGGATCTTCTCGACTCTTGCGAGTTTTGGACCGGCATCATCATTAATTATTACACATTTAGAAATGTAAGAACTATTAAGATTGATTAGAGTTAATATGAGGAAGCTTCTAAAAAAACCATTATTGCGATCGCCAGCAAATGTATTGGCTTTCATAATTAAATTGTGCCCCTCCACATAAGAATCTCAATAATATGTACCATGCTAGGCCTTTTGAGAAATCTTCATTTATGGATCTCTCATTTATGCTGTCAGATTTTGTCCCTTTTGAGTAGTAAAATGTAGTGAATTGGTTTTTATGGATCAAAAGATGAAAGTTGTTTAGGTGATGTCAAATTATGATTTCAGAAACAAGCAAGGTATATGTGCATCATCTTTTCAGATCACACCAAACAACATGTTTAGGTGATGTCAAATTATATAAGAATATGAGAAATGATAATTATCCGGCCGCACGAGAGCGTCCAAATAATTATATGAGAGAGAGGGGTGCTAAGCCCGCACCCCTAGAGTTGCGGACTTCACCTGGGCCTTCTCTCTTGCACGAGCAGTAGGGCTGCAAACGGGTCGGGTTCGGAACCGGAAACACAGATTCCGATTCCGATAACCGAAATATGATTCCGATTCTGATTCCGATAAGAATGATTAGTTCCGATTCCGTTCCGATTCCGATAACATTACCGGAACCGAAATTCCGATAAGGTAAGGTGTTTACCATAATTTTACCTTGAGTTTATGATAATTTATCAGAATAACCGATACCGATTCCGATTCTAATTATTTTTTCAATTTCGATTCCGATAACTTATCGGAATATCCGATACCGATTCCGACAAACTATCGGTATCATATTTCGATTCCAAAATTGATAATTTTTATCTGAATCGAGTCGGAATATCAGAATATCGGGTTCCGTTTACACCCCTAACGAGCAGCAATCGCTGCTCATAGAATATAAAACCCAATAGTATGTGGAGATCATGAATCACAAGAACCCAGTAGCTTTCGTTCGAATTCAAAATTTCTATAACTTAATTAGAGGATTTAGTGCGGACAAAGATCTAAAGATTTCAATAATAAATTTTTGGGTTGAAAAAAAGTGAAAATTAATAATTACATGTAGTGTTCTGATGACCTTTTAATGTCACTTTAGTAGAAGAGTATGTACCCCAAAGTTAACTTAACCTGATGTAAGTTAATTTAGAAATTAATCTACCGAACTTTGGGAATAAAAATGGGATCCAAACTAGGCCAAATCTTAGGTAAACTTTTATTCCACCTGTCACATCATAAAAGAATTCCTTCCTCCACCTAACCCTTAGGGAACCGTCTTTTTTACTTAATTCGGAGTAGCATCTTATCTCACATTTTGAGTTGGATACACTAAGTAAGATTTTACATCATCATACCCTTCTTTAACAAGATATTCCGTACATGCCATCTTACCAAAATGAGTTAAAAATTTACTATGTGTTTACACCTCCATACCTAAGAAGCTTACCAAAGCAGCCTAAGTAATGTCCTAGTCTTGACATTAGTGAGACATGTAATTACTTCAAAACATCATTTTAAATGATTTGAGGAGGAACTATTTCCATCATGAAATCTTAATATTTGCCGAGCTACCGCAAGACAAAACCGCACAACAAGGGCATATTGACCATGTATAAAGGTATAAACATAAAATGCACTTTGATAAGTCGCATTCTGCATCTTGGATTAGAAAGGGAAGGCCCGCCCTCTCTGATTTCTTGTAATAATAATAATAATAAAACTTATTCAACTTAGGCACGGATTTCCATATTATTATTACACATGTTTTATAATATTGTGGATGATATTTTATAATATGACCGGCATATATAGTTTGAAGGAGGCCATAGAATATCTTTATCGACAAATTGGTCAAACGATCATCATATGTGGTGTCCAATATTCTAAATCAAGGACGGAATCATGAAGCCAAAGCATATCAAGTAGTGAGAAATTTAGCCCACATATCCTTAAAAATCTATGATTAAATGTTTTTATATGTGACGTTATTAGTTGACAATTGATGGTCAGTGAGATTTTTACAATATATATATATGTGTGTGTGTTACATTCAAGGTTCGCCGTATCGTTCGGATCGACCGTACCGTATTTTCCGTGGTACGGTACGTATCGAACCGTACCGTACCGCTGAGGTACGGTGGAAAATTGATCTGTTTGATTTATTTTTTTAATTTTGTGACTTAGTTAATATTTGAAATGAGCAAATTTCAAAAGAAAATGAGTAAAACATAAGAACATCACATAAAGATGTTGAAAATATAAATAAATTATTTACTCATTTAAGTCAACCCACCACAACCATTTGATATTCATTTAACATACATACAATCATACCAACATGTTATCAGTTCTGATACTTTTTTGAATAGCTTAGTGGAGCACCGTGATCTCGACCATCTTGGGTAGTATGCGTGAACTCAGACTCCAATGAAAAGCGCATGCTACCACCACCACCACCATCACCACCACCACCACCACTGCCGCCTGTAGTAGATGGAGAAGAATGATTTGACATAATTAACCCATAAAATCAACTAGTCTGAAGATCCCAAAAAATACTTGACGTAATTAGCCCACAAACTAGCTGACCCGAAGATCCTCTTGTAAACCCATTCAAATAATATCCAATTGTCTTGAAATTTTAGCTATAAGCTAATGTAATGGTTTTATAAATTATGGTGATTTTAGTTTAATATTTAGAATTTATTTTACACTGGGTGAAAAATCACCCGAAAAATAGTTGCATCGGCTTAATATCGAAATCCGTACGTCAACAATTCTGGATATTTAATTTCTGATATCATCACATTTTTCTGGAAATTATGATGTTCTCAAATTTTATTTTCGTTACAGTTTTCCGGTGTCGCCCCGTCGGAGCGTGCACTTCTGAGTATGACATTGGGCTATCATTTATTAATGTTAATTAATCCCAGATATTAATAAAATCACTATAATTTGTATCATCTCTTAATTAGTTTATGTTTGAAATTTTATCTCAATTAGACACTAATTAGACCCCTTAAGTGCACACAGAGTTTGTCGCGGTACGACGAACTCTCTGTGCACGTACTTCAACGGGACGACATTTGATTTCGAAAATAAAGTCAAATATGAAGTCATCATAATTACTAAAAAATGTACTGATTATAAAAATATAAATATCATGAGTTATTGATGTATACATGTCGAGATTAAGTCGACCTAATAATTTTTGGGACAGTTTTTACTTGACAAAAAATTAATTTAAAAAATTAAACTAAAATTATTACAATTTGTATCACATATTAATTTGTTTATGTTTGAAATTTCATCTCAATTAGACACCATTAGATCCCTTAGATGTTAAGATTAAGTCGATTTATTAATTTTTAGGATAATTTTTACTTGATAAAAAAATAATTAAAAAAATTAAAATAAAATTACTGTAATTTATATCATCTCTTAATTAACTTATGTTTAAATTTTCATCTTAATTAGATACCATTTACATTATTTTAATATACCTAATATGAAAAAGTTATAAAAAATAATAATAAAAGATGACGTGGGCGGCCGTCCGATGTGTACCGGACCGGACCGTGGCGTCCCGCCGCGTCTCGCGGCGGGACGCCCGGGTCGACCCTGGTG
This sequence comes from Colocasia esculenta, assembly GCA_014218235.1. Taxonomy (NCBI): domain Eukaryota; kingdom Viridiplantae; phylum Streptophyta; class Magnoliopsida; order Alismatales; family Araceae; genus Colocasia; species Colocasia esculenta. Next base: position 207,083,669 of record CM024753.1, read on the forward strand.
GTCGACCCGACCGTGCCTGGGCGCCGCTGCCGCCCAGGCACGGTGCGGTTCGACCGTACCGCCCCATGGTTACATTATGATGGTGTGGCTCCACTGTACTATAGCACCACTCAGATTTCAATTCGAGGGCCAAACTTGTGGTACCGTCGAGCCGTTTCAAAAGGTCTGACCGTACCATAATATATATATATATATAATTTTAGATCTACTCAATTAATTCTTCTTTATTCAATAAATTTTTTAGAACATGTGATGCTTTTACATGCCTCTTTAATATGTGAATTTTTTCATCTAGTTTGATGGAATTTTTATGTATAATTTATGGATAGTACAGAAGAACTAACAAAAAATCTAAAATTTGGATGCGATTTTATTGTTGGTGACACGACATTTTTATGCCACAATTCTTAAATTTACATAATTATGAAAAAAAATATCTTACTGGGAAGAGATTAGTTGGAATCTACTAGCTTCCAGGTATTAATTAAAAAGATCATATTTTTTCTTTGTTTCCAAAGTTGTAACTTTATCAATGCATTCCGGGTCATACGGGCATCATCATTCAATACCGAGGAAGGTTCCAGAAGGGAGCCGGGCACGGTCGTTGGATACGCGAGAGAGGCCGTTCTTACAACTGTGCTTGCGTCAGCTTCCTCCACTTCGCTCGCCGTTCAAATTTCAAACTTGGGCCCAGAATATTGGGGGTTATTTATCTTTCGCCAAGTACTTTTTAAAATTTGTACTACCATTTGATGTCATCTTTTTTAGGAAGACCTTTCTACTTATTTGTCCTCGCTCTGCTCAAGATAATAATACCATGAGTTTCTTATTCGTTTCATAATAACATCAATTTATTGTTTCTACGATGATAACATTAAAGAACGGTCACGGTGATTGTATCACTTTTAATAAACGAGTAACACCCATTGTGGCACAATATTACATTGGAGAAATATTTGTCGCCCGTCTGTAATATTCGCCATTTGCTCTCCTATATATATAAGGAGAAACGCTCTTTGTTCGGACGTCTGGACAAATAATTTGTTCGGAATGATTTGTTCGGATGTCTGAGCTGACGCTGTCGCATTGGACAACATCGAGCTGTACGTAGGGCCCACAACTCGGCACTGCTCAATACGGCAGCGTCAGCTCAGACGCCCGGACAAATTATTTGTCCGGGCGCCCGAACACCCAGTAGTTCTTATACACAAGTGAAGTGAGTCTTGCACTATTTATGTGTTGTGAGATCCACCTTTGTACATACAAACATGCAAGGGGTAGATAATGAGTAGATAACAAGTCATGTTATGTTACATTAGCCCTCGTTAATTAACTATACGAGATTGTCGATCACCACTGCCGATCACTCGTCATTGTTGTCGTTATTGTCAACAACTATCGTACCATAAGAGATTGCCTTGCCTTAGTATCTGTCTTATATATATATATAATTTTTTATTGAAATATTAACTTATTACATCATTTAGTAAGAGTTGAAACTTTTAACCTCTTCTTAATCTTATATATAGGTACTACACATTACTCTTAATCAATATCTATATGATGATTTTCATTAATTTTATTTACATAAAAATAATTATAAGCTTAGGTGATAATTATCTATCATAAATCCATTAGAATTATTGTTTATGCTAATATCTATATTTTATTAAAATGATTTACAGGGCAGTGCTGCACTTTTAAGAAGAATCTTAGTAAGCATGATTTATTAGAATAAAAAATAATTTATTAGAATTATTCATGAAAAATCAACAGAAACACAATTTCTAGAAAATTCAACTTCGAAATAATAAAAAAAACCCATGTTCTAGTGGGCCACTATGTTATCTATGACATAATTTGTTGTACCATTGAATCAGACTGAATTAATAAATATGTGGCACGATCCGAACTGTACCAATTCACATGGTGTACAAATAGAATTAAGGAATTGTCCACGAACTTGAACAATTTTTCTACCACTTTTTGCACCTTGGCCTCAAAAAATATAATTTTTTGTAAATAGCCTTAAAAAACATACTTAAAAGAGTGCACATAACTTCTGAGAAATGACATAGACCCGATAAACGACACAAACCCGCTCCACTAAACTCTGCATCCAAACAATTTTATTAATAATATAAAATAACACTAATAACTTTATGGCATATCCTTGCATATATAATGCAGCCTAAAACAACTAAAATCTGAGTGACGGGCAACCAATTTTATCTAACAAAAAAACCTCCAACATCATGGTGTAAGTTGTAACGCCTAAAGAGAAAAGAAAAGAGAGGTATTAGATTTGTGTTGGTACAATATAATATAATAATAAGTCATATATAAGTATATATATATCGATATGTCCAAAAATCTTCAATCAAACTTTTGAAAAAATAAAACATAATATTATTCATACGTACAGTTACGATCCAACCGTGTTCATAGTTCATACCCATCCGCCAACTGATCTGCCCCTCCCCTCCTCTAGAGTTGGATATTAATTTTATGTTCTTTAAACTCAAATAATTATTACTTCTCTTCGAGGGTACAATGATAAACTTGATGATATATATAATTAAATTAACTATGGTTAGGGACAAAACAGGAAACTTCTTTTGTTCTTTTTCTCGACACGGGATCCAATGGAGAGATGCTGCAAAATAGGAGGATACGGATTTAGGTGAGGATCGATAAAGAGAGAGAGAGAGAGAGAGAGAGAGAGAGAGAGAGAGAGAGTGTGTGATTTGAGAAGAGAGAGAGAGAAGAGAAGGGGGAGGGCAGTCTCCAATCCGTCGTCTGCGTTCTCTCTCTCTCTCTCTCTCTCTCTCTGGTATTGCTTCTTCTTTCTGCACCAGAAACCCCGAGGCTGTGCGAGCTCAAGCTCAATTCTTGACTCAGGTAAATCCTTCCTTCACCTACCTAGCGCCCCCCCCAACCCTTCTGTTTAATGTTGCCTGTTGATTTCGGAGATGGGTTTCCCCAAATCTTCAATTTTTCTATTGAAAAGTATGAGCTTGCTTCCCCTTTGGCATATGGTCTGAATTCTGTCTGCTCTTCTTCCTGTGGGTCTCTCTTTTTCCGCTTTCCCTCTCTGTACCCCTTCCTCTCTTGTTTTCTCCCTCTGAGACGTCTCGAATGCTCCGACGGACGTTTTAAAAATCCAGGCCTTGGGTTTTTACAAGGAGACGGAGATTTCATCCGCGGCTTCATACGGTTTTCTTGGATGCGTCGAGGAGGGGTCTGTTCTTGGTGGATGCCCATTTAGAGAAATTTGATGTAAGTTTGCCAATTTTGTTTGTCATTCTCGTTGCTCTTGATGTCCGTCAATGGTTCAAATCCTTTCTCTTTGTGTTGTTTTTCTAGCGCCTTTTCCTTCTCTCTTCTGGTCTCCTGTAACAAAAATCCGGTTTCTTTCCCCGTTTCTTCAAGTTTCCTGGTCGATCCATCTATTGATATGCTGATTAGACTTATTTCCCTGCTGCAAGATCCCAGTGCAGACATTCTGATATTGTCACCTTTTCCTTGATTTTTGACACTAGTTCTTGTGTTGATCAATGAAAACTTCTAAGATATGACCTTTTCTTTAAATAAAGGGATGATCTTTTCCCCTCACGGTGGGAGTTGTGGTGGGGCGGGGGAAAGGGGTTGGGGAGCAGAAAACCCGATCTGCCTGTGGTCCAGGTCTTCATCTGATTAGTATTGTTTTCTTGTTTGCTTCTATGGTAGTCAGAGAAGAGGAGAAGAGGGAACGCTTGAAGAGGCAGAAATGGGGGACTCTCCAGTTGCTAGGTACTGGTGCCATTTGTGTTCACAGGTGGTGAGCCCCATCATGGATGCGGAGCTCAAATGCCCCTTCTGCGACAGCGGGTTTGTGGAGGAGATGGATGGCAGGGGGGACTTGGATGCTGCAGTTGCCGATCCGGGTTCCGACCGAGCTCTCTCCCTCTGGGCCCCTATCCTTGTGGGTAGGATGGGTGGGTCACGGCTGCGGAGGTTCCGCAGAGAGGAAGAAGATGATGAACTGGATCAAGAACGGGATCGTGATGCCGAAGCCGCCGTCCTCCGTAGGAGGAGGCGGAGCTCTGCGCTCCTTCAATTGCTTTTGGGACTCCGTACTGGAATAGATTCTGATGCTGAAAGGGAGAGGGAGGGTGACAGGGAGAGGGAGGGACTGAGGGATCCTGTGATATTGATCAACCCCTTTAACCAGGCTATAGTCATTCAGGGTTCCTCTGATAGGATTGACTCAGAAAACCCTAATGCAGATGCCCCTCCTGGTGCCTCACTTGGGGATTACTTCATTGGGCCTGGTCTGGATTTGTTGCTGCAGCATCTGACAGAGAACGATCCAAACCGATATGGCACACCACCCGCAAAGAAGGAGGCGGTGGACGCGTTGCCGACGGTAAAGGTTGAGGAGAATTTGAGCTGTTCAGTCTGTTTGGAGGACTTTGCTCATGGAGACGACGCCAGGGAGATGCCTTGTAAGCATAGATTTCATGGTGACTGTATATTGCCATGGCTCAAGCTCCACAGTTCTTGCCCAGTTTGTAGATTTCAGCTTCCTGCCGATGAGACCAAGGAATCAAATGGATCCAGCAGCGACAATAGGGCAGAGAGTGCCAGCAGTGGCACAGATGGGGGAGATGGTGGGAATGGGAGGAGGTTTTGGATTCCTGTTCCATGGCCCTTCAATGGGATGTTCTCACTGTCAGGATCTCAGAATGGTGGCAATAGTTCTTCCTCAGCATCTGGAAGCGACCCACATGAAGATGAGAACTGAAGGTGCCTTCTTCAGCTTCTTCTTCTTTTTGTGCAGCTTTATGTTGTCCATATGTACATTAAATTTCTCTTCACTGAATGTTATGCTGAAAAGCTGACCCTATCTGTTCATCTTCCCTTTTCTCCTTCTGGGGTTTTTGCCTTCCACAAATGACTCTCCTATGTTGATCAATCTGTCCCTATTTGATTTGATACTATGCCACACTACTGGCCTTTGAAGGGATATGTGAAGCAAAAAGCAAAAGGTTGAAGTTTTGCCTTGTGATTCATGGTCTTTTTTCATCCTTGGGTGCCATTTTTTCACTTTGGTTCACAAGCAGGTTCCACTGCCTAAACCTACTTCATTTACCAGACCACTGCTGAGTAGAGGTCAGAGGTATGCAAAGGGTGCAGAGATTATAGGTATCTGCACTTCTTTCATTGGTGCTTTGGTTTGTTCTCGGATACTGTAAAGTTAAGATTGGGTCTGGAATCATCTTTTTTATTACTTTTTTTTAAAGGTAAGTTCAAGAGAAAATGGCATGGAAAAATGCATGTTTACTGGAGAAGGGTTCTTTGGATTGTCATAAAATGTTGAAATTCTCAGCGTCTATAATCACCAGTTTGGAAACCCGTGGTTTTACTTTATGATTTTTTTTTTCCCCTCCTAAAAGTAAAACTGGATAGTTCATCCTGGTTTCAGATTTCAATGGTTTTAAAAAATGAAAAAGTAGAGAGTTCCAACATTTTCACTAGTCCAATCAAACCAGGTCTGAGGATCTCACTGTTTCAGAATCAATTCAAAGGAACCCAAAACTGGCATTTTTGCTGCATGCTTCCATAAAAGAAATGCCGCAGTGATACTGCTGCTATGTTATGTTGAGAAATCAGCAAGCAAAAGACTATTGCCAAGTTCTTGTGCAGATGATAGCCAACCAAAATCAGCATTGTTGCAAACCTCATTGCTTGTCCTGCTATGTTAAAACGGTGACCTTTTTGGCATCTCCTGATTCAGTGCACGGAGCTTTTCCTTTCAAACCAAATCTTGGACGAATACATGATTATCCTCTTTCATTTCCTCACAAAAATCCTCTGCTACCGAAGTTAAAAAAGAGGGAGCCACACCCAGAACTTTTTTGTGGGTTTCCTTGGCAGAAACAACACTTGTTTGTTTTGCAGTATTCTATCAAGGGAGATTGAGGCAGGGTTTTATTCTTCGTATTCATGTCATACCAAGGGTCGGCTGTCATTTGTGTGTACGCAGGAGTATATAGCAAAACTGTGGACAGACGATTGAAAGAACACCAGACCCAGTGGTTTGAATCCCATGATCATGGGCCTAATAGAGAAGAACAAGAACAGGGACATTGAACACTTCCTTTTTTTTTTTTTTGAAGCATACAGGGACATGAGCACATGATATCCTCTTCAGCCCTCCTCTTAATGGCTTGCCAAATGCCTCCAGATGCTTTTTTGCCCCCATTTTCAAACGTTATGATCTCCATCTCCTCTTGGTCATCTCGTACAGATAAAGTCAGAAAAACGCGCTCATCCACTGATTCAGAGGCTGCATGAGGCACGAGGAGCAGAGGTAGTACGAGTCAAAGTTTTGAAATGGCAATTTGGTTGACCAACTGTCTGAAGCAGGTAGGAAGCAAAAGCCCATTTTATAATGCCCATCATCCCACAACCAGGAGGTTCGATTTGGATCTGGAAGGAGAGAAGGGGAGGGTGTTCCTCGAACCAGGAGAAAGAAAAGAAAATTTCTTTTATTCAAAGGCTTGTCATCATCGTCCTCTGCTCCTTACCTGAGCAAGATGTGTTGAAACCAAGATAGATAGTCCATGATTGTTGGGTGGAACTGTGTTTGATCACTAACCTATTTTTAAGGTCGAGCTATTAAGATAACGGGGTCGTTCATCTACCCATCTGGGGATTTGATTGTTCGACCTGTAACAGCACACACCACCGGCCAATCGTTAATGTGCAATAATTAATATTTACGAGCTCCTTGAGACTTTTTAAGAGCACCATCTTTACCATTTGGAACTGATTCTCTCAACCAGTTTTTCGGAATGATTTTTTATCCTTTTTTTTTGGGGGGGGGGGGTGTTGATGTCGACGTCAAAATTAGATGAGAACTGTTCTTCTCTTCGTGTCAAAAACGTCTTGTTGCTATAAGTTGTGAGAAAACGAAAGGTCTAACTCCAGCTTCATCAACATGTTAAAGGAAGAAAGGAAGGAAGGAAAGAAAGAACTACTACAGATTGTGAAAGCTCACCAATTTCGATGAGGAAAACGTAATCACTAACAAAAGCAAGATGATATTTACGGTGGCTATTTGATGCGAGAGGATCAAAACGCAAAATACGAAAAAAAATGCATGCAGAAGACATACTGCACAGAGGAGAGGGGTCCGACTTACTCAAACCACAATCGAAAATTATGTAAATAAATAGATAGATAGAGCACGATCCAGCAAAAGAATATGTGGAAACAGCAACAACTGAGTCCAGCGTCAGTCGCACTGCTGATTCCCAGCATGTCCGTAGAGCGCTGATGCGGTCGTCAAAGGAGAATGAGATGGGTGAAATTAAAGAGGAGAAGAGCTTCTTGATTTGTGCATCTTGTCATCTTGTGAAGGGGAGCCAAGTGTCGAAGAGGAAAATGCTGCATGGTATGATGAAGAGGTCAGCTGAGCTAGAGCTGGTATGCCACCTCCTGCAGGATCACAATATCAGATCTCAGAATGCAATTCCCAAGAAAACAATGGCATCCCAAATCTCAAATCAATGAGAACAATCTCTGATTGGTTTATAACATGTCTATTAAAAAACATTACTTTGGCAACTCAAATCACCACCTAGGCATATTTTCTTAACAAGAAATGCTATGGGAGCATAGCCGACGTGGAGCGGTCGCGCCCCTCCACCCGCGCGCCGCGTGGAGGGGGGGCGGCCCCACGTCAATAAATGCTCCGTTTTTTTTTTTACAATTTGTGTGTATTAATATATTATTTGTGCACACAAATACATCATTTGTGTGCATTGTTAGTGCACACAAATTGTAAAAAAAAAATAGAGCATCTAATGTTGGAGGGGCCCGCCCCTCCATGCGTCGCGCGGGTGGAGGGACGCGGCCCCTCCACATCGGCTGCGCTCCCGGCATTACTCTTTCTTAACAGATGATAACATTTGAAAATTATCTGGGGAAAATATTTTGCGGTTCGGGTGGTGGGACCATTCGTGGTTATTGTCTAGCAATATATGATAACCGTGCGCCATAGAAAGAAGTTGTGCCATCGCAGAGCCGGTTATCATATATTGCTAGACAACAAGATAAATGCCGTGCTGTACTTGTTTCCAAGCCATCAAAAATAGCGGAACCAACAGACCATGGGTGTGGAATAAAATTCAGTTGTGAGGTTCCCACATGACGAACAGTTTATACGCAGGGAGATTGGAATCCGTCAACATAAACAACCATTGATCATTTAAATGTTGTGAAGATTTTTAAATCAAACATCACCCCCCCCCCCAAAAAAAGAAAGAAAAAAAGAGAGAGCACTCAGAGCATAGTCGAAGGCAGAGGGTCTTTTTTGCAGAAGTATCGTGCTAACAAATTTTGTTGCAGAACTGACTCTCTTATTCTTCATATTGTTTTCTCTTGTATCAAATCGTGTCAAAAATACCCTTCAGATATAGTTCTTCTGAGGAAGTCGGAAAGAGAGAAACAGCAAAAAAATTTGGGAGGAGTTCAAGCAACAAGTAGAAGTCGTCAAATACTATGTGCCCTTTATTCGATAATGGTATTTTTGTTACTCAGGGAGAAGGATGGGTGAATCTATTCTCCAGAGAAGATTGTGTAAATGGAGAAAATTCATATTGTAAGGATGAGATGTCAATCAGTTGCGGTAGATTTTGGTTGTCCTGGGGTGCTTCTTGTGGGCAGGGACTAGCTACAATATTAGTGGCCAATTATTTCTTTCATGTTTGCCCTTTTAAGCAACTATATTGTTTCCTTTATTGAATTAAAGCCCTTTGAACTATTCCAAAGGAAAGCTTTAATTCTGCTTGTTCTCCATGTGGACCGTGTTTATTCCTTTCTGTTAAATTTCAACAGCTTGATTCTCTAAGAATTTCAAAAGTATTTTTTTCCCATTCTTCTTCACCATATACCTATCTTGTCCCTCTTTGAATGAATTTCAGAGCCCCACCCTTCTATTCAAAGGGGGAGGGGGGGTACACATCACAAATGATCTCCAAACTCTTGTAACTACATGAATAATTAATAGGTAAAGAATAAGATATCTAAGAGAAGAGCTTTCAGTTGATGCTGACCTGCCAATCCAGCACAGGCTGAGGAGAACACAATTACTGGTGGAGCCTGCGGAAATAAAAGTGCCAAAACAAAATTGAAGATTAAGTTTCTTTTATCAGGCAATCACAGTTTGTTAAATTCTGTTCTTTCTGCAAGAAGGCATAAAAAATAAATACGAAAGTAGGCCAAAATAATATACACAAACCAGGGAAAAGGAAAGAGGCAAATTATTGCAACACAAATTTCAATGTCTTCCTATGGAAAGTGAAGAGTACTTCATGAAAACCTGTATGACATTGTATGAACTTGTTATGTTGTTACATACATGTGTTGTGCATAAACCTGCAGTACCCAATCTTATCAAGACAGTAAAAGGACACCTCCCATCCTCTCCTGCTTGTTATCAATCGAAAGGGATAACAAATGGATAATTAAGAGAACGTGTAGGCTAATAAAAAAGAGAATATGACAATTGCTTTAGAATAATCAGAAACTCTGGAATAGATCACCACTTTGTTTCCTTGGCTCACTGCTTTGTCTACTTGTTTCTTCTCTTTTGGGTTGGGGGGTGCGTTTGTTTGTTTGTTTTCCTTTGGTGGTGGGTGGGGAGTGGGTGGGTGGGTGGGTTCTAAAAGATCGCCTCCTAACATTCTCCATCTCTAATATCTTTGCCGTGGTTACCAAATTCAGGCAACTTTTATACAGGGGACCTATCCACTCAAATCTTGCCAACCAAGGAGAACTACCCTAACTATATTGGAGAAAGGGAGAGAGAGATGCTGGGAAAGGCAAAGTAGGAAGAAAAAGGAGGAAACAAGCAAGCCTATGATGATGTGGATGTGTTTCATGCGGTTCCACATGGAGGCAGTCAATGGAATTAAAGAAGTTGATGTGTTTCAGGTAATGCCCACACCATATAGCAAAAAATTCTCAGCTACATACGAAGCAGTCAATCAAAGAAATTACACTACAAGGTCAATCACAAGGTAAAGACATGAATTTATATTATAAATGTATTACCCTCAATTCACATCTGGGAAAAAAAAAGGTTGATTTAGTGTACTTACACCAACAAGGAAGTGAACCCACATTGGGCCCTTCACCCATCTGCGCACGATAGGCATAGCTGAACCAAAAAAGGGTAAAAAAGCATCTAATGAGTTAAGCAACCTCATTGACTGCATAACTATAGTATTCAATGTTCAATGATTGGAGCAAGATAACACCATGCTTTTTAAATTAAATGTGCTGATTTAACAGGAACAGACACATGTTAGTTGTTTGACTAAGTCATCTACATATAAGATGCCAAAATCATCCATTTACTTGGCAATCCAATTAATAAACAACTTTTGGAGAAACAGCATGAAAAGTGTATGCCAACAAGCTGGATGCCGATTATCAAACATTGATGTGAGTTGATGATTAAAATGACTCGTAACTAACTTTAGATGTCCACCAAACAATATTTGATAGTTTGTACTTTGTAGAAGTGGAGTCTGCAGTCTGCTGTATAAGATTTATACATACCAAATTCAATGCCTGATGAATTTTGCAAATGTCAGGCCTCCCCATGTTGATACAATCTTTAAAAATATCATAGAAAAATTCAGTATCTTCTGAAATAGGAATGAACTAATGGCTAATGGCATGAGTGACAACTATTGGCTAAGGTATACTCCAACTTGTTAAACTAGGTAATATAAGTTGATCAGGGCGGCGGTTTCAGTTATGCAATTGACTCACATGCTGCTCCTTATGAGTAAAGTTAATGAAGGAATCAGCAATGGCATGTTTCATAAAGTCATGTGAAGTAGTATCATTAAATGGAAATAGAAACTATAGCTACGTACCATAGTTAAACCCATAGAATGCACTTGCGGTGCCGCCTACAGCAGAACCAATCTGGCCCAAGAAAAAAAAGACATGGGGTTCATAATCCAGATTTTCCAATTCTGTACAAGAGAAAATATGATACAAAGCAAAATAGCACAATGAAAAGCCCACCCGAACTAAATAAAGATTTTCACGTCATAAACATACAGAAGAATGGCCACATGCAACACTAGCACCGAAATAACCCTCCGCAGAATCTTGAAGAAAGCGTTGCCCAAAAACAAAGTTAACACGGGCTTTCGAAACAGTCAAGAGTTGAATAAGATAAACTACAGATGAAACATACTCTAGAAGAGTACAAGAATCATCCAAAGAGCCCTAATTCAGGAAAGTAAACCCAATTCAGGTAAACAAACCACCGTCTACCAACCTCCAGAACCTACTCAAAGTAGTCAACACATCCAGGAAGAACCAATTCCCAAGATCAACAAAAGACGCATAGAACAGTGCAACCAAGCAGCAGCAAATCTAAAAGCAGAATGAAAGATGAAGGGAGATGAGGATCCTACCATGGAGAAGCTGTCTCGGATGAAGGGCGCCACAGTCCACGCGCTGGTTTCCTTCCACCACCAAAAAAAAAACGTCGGTCAGATAACGAAGCGATACAAAAACAAAACTTACATGAAACCCAAGAATTATATACAAAGAGGAACAAGCAGAGGCTTCCAATTGCCCACATCGATACAGAGAGAGAGAGAGAGAGAGAGAGAGAGAGAGAGAGGTTTTACCATGTCTTTGGAAAGGGGGCCAGCGCAGTGGGAGCACCTTGAGGGAGAGGGACCGGAAGCGGGAGAAGGAGAAGGCTCCTCCATGGGCGGCGATCTTTCGACCTTGCACAAGTCTGTCTCCAAAATCCCCGCCGCAGAGGGGGAAAGCGACAGGGCAGGCTCTACAAAACCCAATGCCAGTTGCAGAGAGATCGAGAAAACCCCTCTGCGGTGGAATCCTGGCCGCTCGTTGGATACAAAATCCTCCCCAGTTTGACGTTGGATTATATGTATTTAATAATAATAATAATAAAAGTTTTTTTACATAATACCTTGATAAATATAACTATATCAAATATGTTCCTCACTTTAATATATTATGAATGACTAATCTACCCCAATAAACATCACCCACGCCGGCGACCCTACGCAGTGTTCCCCTTCTTCACCTCGTCGGCCTTCACCGTCGACGGGAATCACGCCAGCTTCCTTAAGGGAGTCCGCGATTTGGGAGAGGGATCACCTCCACGACAGCAGGCATCTGTCCAGTGGTCTCTGGAGGACCACTCCACTGCAGGCGGCTACCCATCCAAGTCCACGTCTCTCTCGTCGCAGTCGAGCATTCGGTCTCTCCCCTCCCTGGACTTGCACCAGCAGCAACCCACCACACTCCACAACTGCGTCCTCACCCTGTGCGAGCACTCCTCCTCCGTCTGCGCCCCAGCAGCCAACGACCAGCTCTCTCTACAGCGGCTCCTCCGATGGGGAGATCCGGTCGTGCGTGGCGGGTGGGTTCTTGCGATGTTGGCTCCCGAGGAGCCGGCGGCGCCGTCTGCCCCTCGATCAGACCGCGGGTGCGTTGATACCCTCACTTGCCTCCACGATGCCCTGCTTCGCGTGCTCCCCAACCTCGTAAACTCTAGCTTCTAGATCTGCCTCTGGATCTTGGGTTGGTGCGCGACCGGCGGCTCCCCTCCTCCTCCGATCCAGTTATCCTCTTTCGTCGAGTCTGATCCAGTCATCTCCGGCGCTCCATCGTCGATAGGGGAAGACTCCGCCGAGACCTTGGCTTCGGGGGGCCGATGCTGGAATCCGGCGGCGGCACAGGAGGTGGAATCGAGTTAGTCAGGGGCGCCGGCGGGGCGAGCACGGAGTTGAGGGCGTCCACGAAGTCACAAACCACTGGCTGGCTGCAGGTGCCGGAGAGGTGGAAGACGAGCTCTGGAGGATATTTTAGGTATTTAAGGTAGTTTAACGATTTCTAATCCAAATAATTGTAAGGATATATTTTGCAACTTAAAATATATTTAGAGGATATTTTTAATAATATACTAAAATAAAAGGTATATTTGTCATAATCTATATTTATAAAAATATTATATAAAAATCCTAATAATAATAATAACAATGTGGTGTGAAGTGAATATGATTGGGTTTTATAGTTTTATTTGTAATGAAAATTTTGGTGAAGAATTCAGATAATATATAGGCTTAGGGAGAGTACAGGTACAAAAAGGACATTGGCATGCGAGTATGCGGTCCCATCGTCGTGTGAGAGGATAGATATCATTTTTAACATTTGTTTATTATCTCTGCATGAGCAAATATGACTTCTCATTTGTGAAAGATAGGTCATAGATAACTCACTAAACTCTCAAGACATGATAATAAGATAATTTTTATTAAAAACTTAAGAACAAAATAGGGAAGATACAATCAATGAACAATGTCTTATACTCACATCTTGTTACGCCATATAACTAATCATATATAGCCACTTTAATAACCAGATAATGAGAGTTACCTTCAATTTATCAACTTTGATAAGTTAAAAAGTATGGTTTGTCTAATCGGGGCGAATCGATTTGATTCTCTAAATTGGTGCGAATCAAGAGAAACACAATTCCTGATTCGCCCCGATTTCCTTTTATATATATATTATAAATATGATATATATTACATATATGTATTTAATCAATATAAATGTGTCTAAAATATGATATATGTAATATATAAATATATCATATGATGTATTATATATAATATATGATATACCTATACGAATTCAGACCAATTCTGGGGGAATCGGGGTGAATCATGAGAAATCTAGTTCACCTTCTGATTCTGATTTGGAAAACCATGCTAAAAAATATTTTGATAACTAAGATAAGTTATATTAAAGATAAAAGAGCACAATCAAGAATCGAGATAAACATATGTTAAATCAAGGTGTGTAGTATCATGCCAGGGTATTCACGAGTCTTAGCACGGTTAGTACGGTACGATAAAATCGGTCGATCAATTTCTTTTTATCGATCGTCTGATTCTTCTAGTGAACACATTTAGACGCCCAACAAGTCAAAGTCTAAAATTAGTCGACCAATTTCTCTTTATCAGTCGACCGATTTTTGTCAGGGTGACATGTAGATCCCATGATCTATTTGATCTTTAAATAGAGACGAAAATCGGTGGACTGAAAAGATTTTTGGTCGATCGATCATTACAGTACGAATCATGTCGTACGAGAATACAACACGGTCGATCCACATGACATAGCCAACTTGTGTTAAATAATGATAACATTAGAGATAAAATTTATACACCATTATGGTGGGGGATAGTGGAGGCCTTAAGGCACATGGTAGTCCGTGTATACGATATTTAATGATATATTCTTCATTATTTAAAAATACATACTAATTTATCCTAGATTTATTCTAATCTTCATCATTGTCCAAGTCACATAAATGAGGGATAAATATAGGTAACAAAAATGGAGTTATCAAAGTCAAAATGTGACTAAAAAGAGATAAGCTCAAGGTTTGATGTACCGTGGAACTCGATCGTACCGAGTCCCACCTAGTACGATACGAATCGAAACGTATTGCACCGGTACACTCGATTTGTCCGTCCCTCTCCCTCTCTCGCGCATCGCCCCTGTCCGCTTCACTCCCCCCCACCCCCCGTCCCTCTCCATCTCTCATCATTGCCTCTACCCCCTCCACTCCCTTCTTCTCTCTGCCATCACCTCCGGACGTGTCGAGGAGGGGATGGGGAAATGTCAGAAGGGGGGCACCAGACGTGGGGGGATGGGGGTGCCGGAGGAGGGGAGGGGGTGTCAGACGCACGAGGAGGGGAGGGGGAATGCGGTGGGGGCACCACCGAGAGGTGAGGGAGGAGGGGGAAACAGGGGGGGGAGCGCGGGAGTGGAGGGGGAACAAGGGGGTGCCGTTAGGGATATCGATGGCTCTTGTATGGTCCGATATGGCCATGCCGTCGTGATCCGTGGCGGCACAGCCAACTGTGGATAAACTATACCCGATTACTTATCTTCATTATAGCTTATCTGGTTATCAAAGTAGCCAAAAGTTAAGATAAGCAAGACTTATTGTACATCTAAGTGTGCCGCTTAATAAGATTGTAAAAAAGATGGGTCTGATTTGACTTGCATGAATAAATAAATTTATTAGGATTCGATAAAGTTACTCTGTAAAAAGGAAAATGGGTTTGATTTCAGGGTCCAATTGGAGGAGGCCCACACAGGGGCCCAGAATGCAACGCCACGGCTGCCACAAACATTAGTGGTCCGGTTCAAAGGCGGGCTTCGGACTATCATCGTCAACACTGTTCTCAATGTTGGGCTTTCAGAAATTCAGAAGAAAAAAAATAGTGAAACAAATCAGAATAGACATAAAAATATATACAGAAAACACAACTGGACTTTAAGAAATTGTATTACCCCAAAGCTTGTGATAACAACATGGTTTTTGATATATTCACATCGACTTCCAAATCTAAGCATTAAAAATTTTCCATTTTTATTTAAAAATTGAATTTTTTCCCACATCTACAGAAAACCCATATGGGAGTTTCTTACACAATCGAACCGTAAATATCCATATGAAAAATTTTCCACATCTGTAAAAGACAGGGTGCACATTGAGCTGACATATATGGTATAAGTTGAAATAGAACCCTGCTTTGCAAACTACTCATACAACACTATTGAAGCCATGTCTCTTTGGGCCGGCAAAGGCCAAGAAGGTCATGCCCAAGAAGAAAGTTGAAAAAGATTGTAATCATTTGTTATTCTATTAAATCACTATCAAATAATATTTGAAATGAAGTATTAAATATTGATGATCATATTAACTTCCATAATATATATTTTTACATAAATATATTGAAAAAATTTGATAGATATACAAAAATTAAAACTTGTTATTGTAATTCGGTTTAATCGGTTTGGTTTGGTTTCTAGAGCTTAGAAACCAAATCAAACCGAATTTTCTTTTTCGATTTGGTTTGGAACTAAATTAATTTTTTTTCATGTTCAAAGCGAACCAAATCAAATCGAATCGCTCGATTCGGTTTGATTTTTCGATTTGAACCGAATAGTGAACACCCCTATTGACGATAATGAAAGGAGATCATGGGTGGACTAGCGTTACGCCCCTTGGGCTCTAGAGGAGTGGTTCTCGACCTACAATTACGAAGAGGTGGGGATGGCATAATTGTCATGGACGATTAACGTTCGCCCGTTGGTTAGCCTCTACGACATGGTATCGTGGATGCCCTCTTGAACGTGGCCTTGCAAGCGCCTACCTCCGACCCTCATCCTCAACTTGAGGTTGAACTATCTTGACCCGACATCTCTAATCTGGTAGTAAAAAGAGCCGATCGAAAAGGGGACTCGACCGGGGACCTGTTACTAGTAGATCAACTTGGTTGGCCTTACGTTTGCGGTATGGTTGGCCCAACCATAAGATATCATCCAGTATAATCTTCTTTTGACAAACACTTACACAAGCCTTTCCAATGGAAAAGAGTTTGATCTCAGGAGGTCGTATACTATTGCAGTGTACTAGCAACAGTGAATCCAAGCTGGATACAAGTGACCTTGCAATCCGTGGGAACCATTCAAAACTGAGGCAGTGCACTGTGCTTTGGTGGGGGGGGGGGGGGGGGGGGGGTGGCTGTGGAGGTCAGCTGTTAAAGGGTGTGTAAGAATATTGTACTAACCATGAAACATCACTTGCTTAGCATAAGAATACTAGCAGCGTTTCAAGCTAGAACAAGCATGTCCCAACCATTTTACTCCCCTTCCTCACCATGCAGCTAGCATCTAATGCCATGTCTCCCATCACTTTGTTAGGTACCTTCCTAGTTACTGCAACTAGTAAGATGCAGGGATATTGTTCTGTGAATTTTGTAATGATATGCTTAGAGGGTGGGAATATGTGCAAGAGAAGATGGAAGCCTGGTGGCTTTCAACCCAAGTGGAGGAATCTACAGCTGAAAAAGAGATGAAACTGTCTCCGTGGTACTTGTATTAAGGATCTTGTTCCAACTTATCATGTACTTTGAGGCTGTTGCTTTTTGTTCTCTTCATGTTTGGACTTAGATTATCTGAACAAGGGGGTCAGCTTTTGGTGAGACTTGAACATGGGTTAGTCGGCATTCTATTTAAGTCTCTCATCATTATGCTAGCTTTCGAATTGTTAAGACAAAGATTACCCCAACCAAGACAAAATCCCTAAATCAGATCAGACAAAGCTGGATACGGCAAATGAAGTAAATCAGACTGAAGAAATCAGTTTGATTTGTAATTCTAAACTGTAATTTTTCACCTTCATGTTAATTTTTTTTCTGCAGATTGTTAACATGAATGATTGTTTTTGGCAACATTTGATTTCACAGAAGATTTGGAGACTGGAATAGAGAGGAGTAGACTGAATTCAATTAACTAGATATGGTTTGATTTGCTCATGGGAATCAAACAACACACACCTCTCCTTTTGTGTTGCTTTCTGTTCAAGGGGGGGAAGCTGCCAGCTGCCCTCAGTTCAGACCAGCCAACCAATTCCATGGCTAAGAACAAGCCCTATCTTTTCCAGGGAACGCTTGTAAGGGATTTCACAAGCAGCTTAACCTCTGGAGAACTACCTCCCATCTATATAGCTTTTGCAAAAGAAACATATATGTTAATGCAAGATAAGCCCTTTGGGTATTGAATTTAGAAATACATCATGTATAGAGGGGAGAGAGTACTATACTGTAAAGCAAAGTTTCCAAGATAGTATCATGGCCAACCCAACTACTACTCATCATCAACATTAATGGTGAACATCTAATTTGGTAAGCTTACAATTCAAAGTGCCCATGTGAAATTTACTTGACAAGTGAGAGCTTCCTAACCTGTTTTCAGCCAATAGGGTACAACAACAAAAGGATGCCCATATGATATTTACATGATAAGTGAGAACTTCCAATCCATTTTCGGCCAATAGAGTACCACAACAAAAGGAAAGAGAAGGGAGTGGCATATCAGCGCCCCTCCCTGCTAGCCTTGTAGAGTGGAAGGAAGAATAAGCCGAACATGTTAAAGATGGGGAATAAGAACATATGGGGGGCTTGGAAGAACCATAGAAATAGAGACACTTCACGAAAAAGGAATCATCAAAAAGGTGATGCTTATGGTTTCTTTTTCTTCACAAGGGTAGGGGACATGCATCACAGTCTCATATTTCCAAGTTCGATGTGCCGAAAAGGGTTGATTCCAAAACTTTCCTATTATTTCATGAGGGGGACAGATAAGAACATATTGCCATTTTTCTCCAATCTTTTTCCTTTTGGCGCCCCAAGGATAATTGTACCAAAGAGTCCTACTAATATCATGGCACCAATGAACTGAGTATCATAACATCCATGTCAACCCCTTAATGGGTTGGTGAGAAATATTTATTACACTTATAAAACATATTTTTATCATACATTTCAGATCTCCCATTACAGTATATGTTGGTGGCTCATTTTGCCTCTCCAATGAGATATTTTCAAAAGTACAATAAATATATTTTAGAAGTGCACTAAATATTCTTCTATCAAATTTGACGTTCCACGATGGAGGTGAAGTAAATTTGATTCATTTTTTATTTGGTTTTAGACACAAAACCCTCGTAAAAGTTAGAAAAGGAGACCCCGTGAGATGCACTCCACAAACGAATGTAAGAGAAGTGGAAAGTACTCTGCATGGAAAATGGGATGGGAAGATATACCCACTACCACATTCGTTTTCTTTATAAAATTATATATTGTCATACATAGATCAATCATATGAAAATATATATAGATCCTCATACTAACAAAAAAAACTCCAAAATTATACGTGGGACGGGGATAACCCTTTGATATATAGTGCACAGAGCTGATGGAAAAGATATAAATCCCTGCAATCTCGCCAAAGTGAGGAATAAATGAAAGGAAAATAATCACCATATGAGAGATGTCAAGATCAGAACATGGGAGAAAAAGAGAGGCCAGACAAATTCTTTGCCGTAACTTTTTTTTTTTGGGTCAGAAAAAAGAAAAAAAAATGTGAGACCTTTCCTTTTCTCTTGTCCCCTTTTCACCTTTCTTTTAATCCTTTTGGGGAGTGAAAGGGAATCGTGTGCCGCCGTTGGCACCATGGGTGATTTGGGAAGGCCCTGTTATGATAGAAAGTAATATATTTGTAGCGGAATGAATCGACAAACGTGTGATCGGAAAATTAAGCATGCGACAAAGATGAATTGAGAATATTCTACGATAAATTAGACAAAGCACATCGCAAAAAAATAGATTAAGTTTTAAGGAGATTTGGTCAAATCTAAGTCCACAAGGAGAGTAGAGAGACTTACATTACGACGTGGAAGAACAACGACATAATAGAAAGATGCTCTTACAACAACACCGAGGGATCTCATTCAAAATGGCACACAACACCAATTTTCCTCTTAACAAGTCGCACACTACAAGAAAATTCACATTGCTGCAACCCCCTCTTCCACTGAGAAGGAATCCTCAACTGTTCTTGCCAAAGAGAATGTGAAGGGGATGTGAGGAGGAGAGAGAGAGGTGCATGCAAGCATAAGTGGGTTCAGTTGGTTTTCTTTTCAAGTTAGTGAGAACCACATACAAAAGTAAAAAACCCAAACACCTATGCAAATATTACACTGTCCACCTCTTCAACTTAGGTGATCATCGCCCCCACCAAAAGCTCTTATTGGTGTTATTCACAGGAAGAAACAAGTTCATAAATATCCATCGGCAACGATAACTTAGTGGATTACCTCAATGATAACTTAGTGGATCATCTCAATCTTCCAATTTGATCTCTTCTTTGCCTAGCTATCTTTAGCATCATGTCAGTTCTGTGCCTTTTTATGCACTGTTGTGAGAGCACTAATGCATGGTGGTCGCAATAGAACTGAAGAACGTTGGTAATTAGTATGTGGGACCCCCAGGGGCCAGGGCAATATCCAATTCAATAAAGCAAATGGAACCAATACGTTACTACTCACCTCAATCATGAGAAAAGTTTATTGCACTTGCATATTGTACTTTAAGTGTAATATGACTAGGCAACAAGTTCATGTGGCATCCAACAATTGGATTGCCACTTTATCACTCCTCATGTGAGGGGGTGCCATATGGGTTATTGTCTAGTCTATGCAAGTGCAATAAATCTTTCTCCCTCAATCATATACGAGTGGAGATAATAGACGTCACATCAATATAGACTCTTCTTACATATGTTTGGAGGCCAGCGGTAAATCTTTTTCAATGGAAAAAGAGTCCCACACTCCTACAATTTTCTTCCTGTTATTGGCCCATGATGTGTCTGCATTAAGGCAGTAGACTTGTGGGTCATGGCCTCATGGGGGTGGTACTTGAACACTAGAAGTAGGAGATATATGCGAGGAAGAAACAAGAACCATGCACTAGGAGGTAACACATTTGACAACTTCCTGTGCTATTGAGTTTATGACGGTCTTCATCCAAGGAATAAAAAATGTATGCCCACTTAAGTTAGAACATCCAATAGGTCACTTCTGCTCTAGTTTCTTCATTATGTTTGAAGGTCCAAAGTTATGGGACAAGCGTTACTAAACTTTTTAGAGTTTTTAGCAAATCACAATCATAAAAAAAAAATTATAATCATAAAGAAGGGAGGTAGAAGAGAAGAAGTCAATAATATAAAGAGATAATGTAATTTTAAAAGAGGTTTGGCTCAGCAGAGTGCTGTCTTATGCCCTCTCTCTAATAATTCTTAAGTCTATCTACTGGATCTCTAGTAACGGCGCACACTATAGTTATAAAGATGCTGAATCACCTATCCCCACATCCACACACGCAAATACACAAGCACTCAAATCTCACAATCAAAAAGCAAACCAGCAAGTTTAGTTGAGAGAGAAGTGACAAATCTGAAGAATAAATGACAGAGATGTGTTCTCTAACATGACCCTCAGATTCAACATGAAGAAGAAACCTCAAATCGATGCAGGGTGTCACAGCAGGTTCATGAACTTGGCCGCAACAAAGAGAGAACTCTGTCTTCAAGCCAACCACCTTCCTTCTTCCAAGATGACATTTATATTTTAGGGCAACCTAGAGACCCTCTCAACATAATAGGACATCTTTGCACAATATATGGTTGATATCTTTTTTTTTTTTTTTTAAATCTAAGATTGAAACACCCAAAATCTTCCTGATCACTTTATTCAGATTACAGGTTTACACGCAGTGTCAACACCTGCACTACACCTTCAGCAGTGCAAGTATGCCAATTTGAGGAGCCATAAATCTGAATCTTGGGCTCATTGAAAAGAGCAAAGTTAACAGTACTTCAAATGCTTTCGAGCATACAACTTCAAATCGAACAAAAACCCAATTTAATCATCCATCCTAACTAGACTTTCATACTTTAATTTTCAAGTTTGATCTGTTGATTGCACATGCACTTAAAACCTTAATTAGTCTAAAATTAATGGACTTTGCTGTCATCGAAATTTGGAGGGGTCACAACAATGTATTGAATCTATCTGGAATCTGTGTCAGAAGCTTGTGTTAACAAAATGCTGGACCTGGTGCACATCAGGATTGCATGCAAATGTAAAGTCATTGCAAATATGAAGTCACTGGTCCTCAAATTTCAAACAACAGAACTGTACTCTTCTGTTGCACTTCATGAGCAGACAACTTAGTGCATCACATCTCCATCTTAAGATAGAGACAAAAAGAAAGTGGGGATGTGCCAACTCATGTTGTTGATCAACCATCAAAGCTGAAACATAAGATAAACAGATTGCATGCCTCGTTCCAAATGCAAAGTTACACCAAGTGATCTCTTTTCACTTCCTAGCTCTGTCCTACGGTTGCATCCAGTTCTTTAGCTCTTCATGTTTCAAGGTTTCATGCTGACGAATTTATACTCTACAATATAAGATGTTCCTGTTGACATGCAAGAGGATCCTAAGAGCATCAGCGACCAACCACCAAACATGTCCTTTCGAGTCTCCATAGGGAAACAAGGTTCTCACGTGCGATGGACCCCAGGATGTGAGTCCTTAGAAAGGAGCTGGAGGAGGAGGAGGAGCACTTTGTGTGCTTCAAAGAAAACGGGATGTGAATTCTCAGGGTGAGAGAACTCCATTATGGGCTACAGGATTCCTGTTCTTGAATAGGTACCACCTTTAAAGAAAGAAACGTAAGGCTTCTGGGGATCTGTTCCAGTTCCCACACATGAAAAGGTGGGTCTGGGAAAAAAGTTTGGTGCAAATTCGAGGAAAGTTTTGATCCCAAAATTGACAGCAAGTGTTGTGGGTGCCCACAGGCATGAAGAACAAGATCGCCTGAGAGTTGCTGTGAAGATTGGCGTTGGCTTCAAGTGTTTTGTTCCCAAGACCCCACCCTCCTCATCTGCCTTATATAAGCTGCCCTTGGGGGACCTTCTTCTAGACCATCAGAAGTAGATCCAAGTGATCAAGGTCACACTTCCAATGCAATAGGCACCATGAACATGAGATTCAGAAGATTAAGCAGCCTTCAGATGAATGCTCTGTTGATCATCTAGAAGCAACCCTGTGGTGCGCTTGAGCAGCTTATCTAGAGATAATAGCATCTTGCAGGTAACAAGAGGCAGAGGTATTTGATACAAGAACTTGAGCATGTTTGGAGTTGTTGATTTCTTATCTGGTATGAATTGACTTAAAGCTAGATAGTTCTGTCAGCGGCAGGAATGTATCACCACCATCAAGGCAATAACAACATCCTTGCTTCAAGGACAGCTTTTCTTCCAGATAGGCATCCATTTATGCAGGGTGCAAGTATCCCACAGGACATAGGCCTGGTTCTGTCAACTGATGTCAAACCTCGATTGAAGTGGACACCTGAACTCCATGAGCGTTTCACAGAGGCAGTAAATCAACTAGGAGGAGCACAAAGTGAGTGTTGGGAAGAATAAAGACAATGGATTACCTGAATGTGTTGATGCTTCTCATTTGAAGAGAAAAAAGTGGATTCCCTTAGTTTCACCTCACTTGACATACTTCTTTTGCAGAGGCAACACCAAAGACAATCATGAGGTTGATGGGTGTTCCTGGACTCACCTTATACCACCTAAAGAGCCATCTTCAGGTGCAACTTTTATTCCTAAATCTGGTTGAAACACTACTGACCATAAACCTGATGGTTCTTTCTGCTCCTTCAGAAGTACAGGCTCAGTAGGAATTTGCAAGTACAAGCTAGCCAAGTGCCAAATAAGAGTGGTAAGTCAATAGTCTTATAAAAGGATTTGACAGTATTGTGGAAACAAATGACATGAATTAAGAACCATTGGTCATTTTTGTTTTGCAGGTTCTACTGTATTTGCAGAGAGGTTTCCTGAAATTAGTGGAGCTCTAACAAATGGGACCAACCCTTTCCACACAAACCCGTAAGATCTTGACACAAGAATCCAGGAATTAATTTAATTCTCATGAAGTCTTCGTTTCACTAATGTTTTATGTTTGGTCTCAGAGGCCTACAAATAAATGAAGCACTGGAGATGCAAATTGAGGTGCAAAGAAGGCTACATGAACAACTCGAGGTAATAACCTGTATAAACAAAATAATTGACTCAAGGAAGAGCTATTTGACCATTTTTTTCCCGTCAAAAGCGTGAGTCAAGGGTCAAATAGCTAAGTGAAAAGAAGAGATTTGGTCTCCTAGGTCAAAAGAAACCAAAACAAATGCCAGTATACTTTGAGATATCATAAAAAAGCTGACAATTTCATGGTATTAGAAAACATAGAATCATTGTTTAGATGCAACTCCACATGCAACGGTTAATTCCATAGCTGTTTAGAAGATACTATTTCTGGAAATTGTTTTCAGAGAATTCAAAGGAAAAAAAACTAGATGTTCAATATAGCAGAAGCCAACTGCAGCCAACAAAAGATAAGACTACATTAAAAGTCAGATACTAAATGTCCAACATTAGAGTCCAGCATGTTACCAAAGTCAAGATTTCGATAGTGGCAGTACTGGATATGACATGATAAGGGGGAAAAAAGTCCTCTACCCTTTAAAAAAGGACAAACAGCAAATACTTAGTTGATGGGGTCAGTTACAATACTTGATTACATTTTTTCCTTCTAAATCCTACTGCAATTGATAAAAAAATTGATTCTTGATCTGAGACTGAAACTAATACTATTTTTTTGCTCTAAAATAGGTACAGAGGCACCTACACTGCGGATAGAAGCTCAAGGGAAGTATTTGCAGTCTGTGCTAGAGAAAGCAGAAGTAACTCTGGGAAAGCAGAATTTGGGTTCTGAAGGTCTTGAAGCTGCCAAAGTACAACTCTCTGAATTGGTGTCCAAAGCATCACATGGATGTCTAAATTCTACTTTTCCAGAGCCTAAAGAACAGGCAACCATGTACAACCTGCAGAGCCAAAGGAACCAGCTCACAGACAGTCCTGCAGACAGCTGCTTGACCTCATGTGATGGGGCCCAAAAGGGTCATGGTATCAGGATGGGATTGCGAACATACCATGATGATTCACCATTGTACATGAACCAAACAGGAGAGAACAGGCTACACCAGAACCAACCCATGTGGGCTGATGCTCTACGTGAATGCAGAATATCTTCTCCATCCATGGCCAATGATTTAGGAAGGGGAATTTTCCC
The DNA here is from genome assembly GCA_014218235.1 of Colocasia esculenta. Lineage (NCBI taxonomy): Eukaryota > Viridiplantae > Streptophyta > Magnoliopsida > Alismatales > Araceae > Colocasia > Colocasia esculenta. The sequence goes on from CM024753.1 coordinate 207,108,354, forward strand.
TTCAGAAAGAGACTTTAGGGGTCCAGAAAAGACAACCCTCCCTTCACTAAGGGACTGTAGAGAACAATCCACAGGCAATAGCATACAGGGAAATAAAGGAGGTGAGGCCACCATCCTTGAAGGGAGAGGCAAGAGAGATGGAAACACTTTACTTTGAACAACTGAACAGTAAAGAACTGCTTTCCAGCTGCAAGAGAAAAAGAGGCAAGGACAGGCAAGTGTAATGACAGGACTAGACCTAAACGCCAATGATGAACATGATGCTGCCTAAAGCCTCAAATAATCTGATTCGTTTCGCCTCTGTTGTAAATGAGGATATACTACTTCTGAGTACATATATGCATGGCTACCAACTTTCTCTTACACACTCATTCAAGCACTTCACTGATTGCCATGCCATTGTTCTGCAAGTTCTACAGCAATCAATCAGTCCAGGAAACATGAAGTCAAACAGGGAGATACTAATTGAATTGATCCATCTTGTGTCTTACAGAAAGAAGAAAGCCATCGGGCAACAAAAGCGTCATGGAATTGGAGTGAGATCATAGGAAAGTGATGCAGAAGGCTTCAACAATGGATTCCATAAAACAAGTCACTTTCTGCATGGGGGGGGGGGGGGGGGGGGGGGTGGGGGGGGGGGGGGGTTAAAACATGGGTTACCATTTGGCTTGTTAGAGTAGTATAATGTAAGGTTGTCCAGCCGGACAAGCTATCATATGTAGCTTCTAGAGCCTTTGCTCCAAGGAATGGATGATTTTTGCGTTTTTTCCTCTCTATTTAGAGCAAAGTTAACCCAGCTTGAGACCGCCCTCCCTTCTCTTCTTCCTCCTTTCTTTGTAACGCGGCGGAAGGGAGCAGGATCGGGGTTGACCACCGCTCCCCCCCCCCACCCCATGCGCCGCGTGCGCACAGACGCGCACGCGGGCAGCCGCAGAAGACTGCGCGCACCGCGACGACCTACATCCCCCCCCCCCGCGCCGCGAGTAGCCGTGCACGACGGCGGCCGCAGGAGACCGCGGGGATCACGGCGCACGCACCAGAGCGCGGGCGGATGCAGCCGCGCCGCGCTGGCGGAGTCGGCTTGTGTAGATGGAGACGCAGAGGCCTCTTTTTCCCCCCCCCCCCCCCCCCCTGATAAATACTAAGTGGGTGTGCCATTTGTCCGTTAGATATAGATTTAGTACATATTATTGATGTGTTATATATATACTAGTTGGATACCCGTACGATGCACGGCGTTTGATTGTAAAATATATTAATAAATATAAAATTTTAATATATATATAATTTTAATTATAATTTGTTAGTTAAATTATTTTTAATTAAAATATTGAACATGAATAAATAATTACACAATAGATTACATATTAGTTGGTTAAACTAATTTTAATTAAAATATTTGAACATGAATAAAACAATTACACATGCCTTTTTCTATTTGACATTGTTTTGCGTATAAAAAAGTCATGAGGACCTAACCCTGAATATCATGAGTGGCTATTCAGTAGTTCTCAGTTTGTCTCACGGGTATGGTTTGTTGTGCACATCAATTTGATAGATGGCTTTAGCTTGGTAAATATTGTTTTGGAAACGCTTTGAGATTTACATTATTTGTTTCTTATGGATAATTTTTTAGATAATGATTATTCTTCCCCTCAAAATATATAAATATATAAACAAGTATTTCATCTACCTAAAATTCCGGATATGCAAAACATAGTCAGATATGTATGACTCTATAATAATTTCTAGGGAAAATAATTGGGGGTCCTTGTCAGAGCCTGGTACTTATTTCCTCGTCCCTGTCAGAATATCGGTTGATGTAAAGTCCCTGCTTTTCTCCAGGTTTAATTTCCAGTCCCTGCTTTTCAGATGTCACCATTTACGGCCCTCCACACACGATTTCCGTCTCCTTGACCTCCGTCTCTTTTTCCCTTCATTCCCTCTTACCCTTCCCTCCTTTTTCCATCGCCTTTCCCCATGCGAAGTTACTCTTACATACCCTGCCAAGAACTTACAGCAACCATTGACAGCACTTACAAACCGCTTTTCGAAGGTCCGTGAACCGTTCTTCACACTATAAAAGGAACCCAGGGCCCCATACTTATCCTTCATCACAAGCTTCTAACGCTCTTCTTCTTCCTATCTTTCTTGCTCGTCTTCTTCATCTTTATTTGCAGATGTCTTCATCTAACCGTGCTCCCCAGAGGGATGGCAAGGCACCTGCCTCACCGGTGCCACCGTCACCCCCGCTCCTCCCCCGTTGCGACAGTCCACCTTCAGCGCCGACTACTGGGATGGTTTTTACGTGGGCTGGAAGATGGCTTTACAGAAAGCCTCCCGGCAGTACGGCGACAGGGGCCTCAATAACATCCTCCCAGACATCGGCCCTAGGTAGAACCATCCCTTCCTCTCCTTCCTCCCCTGACCGTTCGGCACCTCCCCTCTCCCTTCCTCCCCTGACCGTTCCGGCACCTCCCCTTCCTCCCCTGACCGTTCCGGCACCTCCCCTTCCTCCCATCCCTCCCTCCCCTGACCGTTCTGCCTCCTCCCCTCCGTACTCTACCCCCGCGTCTCTAGAGTGGTCGTAGAGTAGAGGTAGAGAGTTATTGTAACATGGCTTCTTTATGATAAGCATTTTC